>JAQQSZ010018925.1:0-10472 GCA_028646595.1 Phalanger gymnotis | reverse complement strand
GTCCCTAGAAGTATCTCTGAAAACAGCTGCACAAAACACCTGAAGCTTGGGCTGGAGGTCAAAGGAGCTAGATTAAAACCAAGAATCACCTACCCAGCAAAAGTGAATATAATCCTTCAGGGGAAAAATGGATATTCAACTAAATAGAGGACTTCCAAGCATTCTTGATGAAAAGACCAGAGCTGAATAGAAAATTTGACTTTCAAATACAAGACTCAAGAAACACATGAAAAGGTAAACAGGAAAGAGAAATAATAATGGACTTATTAAAGTTGAACTCTACATTCCTACATGGAAAAATGATATTTGTAACTCATGAGACCTTTCTCAGTATTAGGGTAGTTGGAGGGAATATGTATATAGACAGAGGGCACAAGGTGAGTTGAAGAGGAAAGGACGATATCTAAAAAATAAAATTAAAGGGGGATAGAGGAAATGTACTGGGAGAAGGAGAAAGTGAGAGGTAGAATGGGGTTAATTATCTCACATAAAAGAGGCAAGAAAAAGCTCTTACAGTGGAGGGGAAAAAGGGGGGAAATGAGAGGAAATGAGTGAACCTTGCTCTCTTCAGATTTGACTTGAGGCAAGAATAACATACACACTCAATTGGGTATGAAAATTTATCTTACCCTACAAGAAAGTAGGTGGGGAAGGGGATAAGAGAAGGGGGAGATGATAGAAGGGAGGACAGATGTGGGGAGGGAGTAATCAGAATCAAGCACTTCTTTAGGTGGGACAGGGTCAGAGGAGAGGAAGGTAGGACAGGATGGAGGGAAATATAGTTAATTTTTACAACATGACTATTGTGGAACATGATTGCACATGTATAACATACTGAATTGCGTGCCTTCTCAATGAGGGTGGGTGGGGAAGGAGGAAAGGAGAGAATGTCGAACTTGAAGTTTTAAAACTTAAACTTTAAAACTTAAAGTTTTAAAAATAAGTGTTAAAAATTGTTTTTACATGCAACTGGGAAATGAGTTATATAGGCAATGGGGTATGGAAATCTGTCTTGCCCTACAGGAAAATAGAAGGGAAGGGGATGGGGGGTAGTTATAGAAGGGAGGGAAAATTGGGGAAAGGGGTAATGAGAATGCAAGCTATCTTGGGGTGAGGGAGGGGAGAGATGGGGAGAAAATTTGCAACTCAAAATCTTGTGGAAGTGAGTGTTGAAAACTTAAAATACTTTTAAAAAATAAAAAAAGAAATGCAATATATCTTACAAAAGATGAGGAGCATTCAGTCCTCATGACTGGGCTATGCCAATATAACGAAAATAACAATACTACCTGAATTAATCTACTCTACTATCTATATTTTGAAAGCTTTTCCTACAACATGGCTTAGAGATTATATGTATTTTCAATAGGATTAAAATGAGATAGTATTTCTAAACCCTTTAGCATAGTGCCTGGCACATAGTAGGTACTTAATAAATGCTTGGGGTTTTTTTTAATTCTTGTTAAAATGGGGTACGGTGACTATAAAAATATTTTTTCAAATTAAAAAAAGAATTTAAAGGGATCTTAGTAGCCACTAATTAAAATCATCTATTTGTAAGGATGTGCCTCTTTTAGACTTTAAGTAATTTGCAAGATGCAAGTAGCACAGAAAAGGTGATATGTGAATGTGCTTCAGTTTCAGACTGCATTTGTACCTTATATAGAGTGAGACCCTTTCAGATATAAGTTGTTAGTTGTACCTAGCAAAAGGCTATGAGACCTAAGAGTAACTTATTTGTACTTGAAAAGCCTAGAAAAACAGCAGAAAAAAGTTAGCAGGGAAAAAAAATAAACTTGCCTCTAGAGCATAGCTTGATTCTGGACCTTTTCCCAACTTCTCATTTACCAGAACCTACAGGAGAGAATGAATTTTCAAAATTTGGTGAACTGATAAATCCTAGAGCTCTTTGATGGTTATTGAACAAATTTTGTTTTTATTGAGTCTTTGCAGTCATGTCCAACTTCCTGTGACCCCATTTGGGGTCTTAATGGCAAAGATACTGGAGCGATTTGAAATTTCCTGCATTTTACAGATGAAGAAACTGAAGCAGACAAAGTTAAGTGACTTGTGTAGGGTCACACAGCTAGTAAGTGTATGAGGCCAGATTTGAACTCGGGGAGATGAGTCTTCCTGTCTTCAGGCCCAGCATTATATCTCCTGCACAACCTAGCTGCCCCATTGAATAAATTATAATTACCTATTTGGTAGTCTAATCTTTGCAGCAGAATCCTTCAACAAGGGTACCTAATTCTATGCCAGTGAGAGCTGTAGAAAAAGGCACATACTAAAGGCATACTAACATCTTATTATAACCCTATTTTCCCACTGCTTGATAAATCCTTCAGTTTGATGGAGCTGAATGTAACTCAGCCCTCTATTGCCCAGAATTGGTCCATACACTATTCCAGGTTCATGCTCAGATACAAGCATTAACTTTGAGAATGCTATTCACTTTCAGAAAGAACAAGGATCCCAGCTTTCCCTCGATTTCCTTGTTTCATATTTCAATTTCTTTACCTAGATCTTATCATTTCTCAGCCCCAAAGTCCTCACTATGTCAACATCAGAAATAGATATATTTTTATCAATGGGAATAACATTAACGTAGATTCATTGTCATGTGCTTTGCAACTGTATTATAAGTACCATTGTTCTTTCTATCTGAATTATGGCCACAAGTTTGTATATGTCACCTCTCCTTGTTAGAATGGAAATTCCTTGAGAGCAAGGATTCGCTCTTTTTTTTTTCTTGGATCTCTAGTTCTTGGAATAATGTTTTGCATGTTGTAAGTGATTAACATTTTTATTATTTATTTAATTCATAATTTGCCTTATTTTAGAGATGGGACTACATAAATTGGTCATACAACTAATAAGTGCTAGGGGTGGGATTCAAACTCATGTTTCTCCTGTTACTTGTTGCTGTTTAATGAAAGTTGTTGTCTGTAGCATCAATACAGTAGATTTTATTTGCAGAGATCTGAATTGGAGCTTAGCTCTAATGTTTCCAAGAAGTGTAATCTTGGGACAACCATCAAAATAACATCTTAAAGATTATGTATTCTAACCAAGTCCTTCATTTAAAAAAAATGGATTTTGATACTTGTTTTTATATCAGCCATTTTTGGATATAAATTCCAATTTACCTCCTCCTGAATTGGTATGCCTTTTAACCACCATAACAATAAAAGTTAAAATAAGTGTCACAATGCCCAGGTCTGAAAATGCATGCAACTTTATGCATAGTAGTCCTGCATGTCTTTGCCGAGTGGTAGGGACCATTATTGGGCAATTATTCAGTTTCAATTCCTTTTAGTGAACATTTCACTTATTCATATGGTCATTGTAAATATTCTAAAGCCCTTTATGATGGATGAAAAAAAAGAGTACTAGAAAGCTGTAGTGACTTACCTGTACTTGTCATGGAATTGGCAAAGCCCAGACCACCTGAGGTCTCCTGATTTCCAATCCAGTATTCTTTATGAATTTAAAGTGATTCACTGTAAGACTTAAAAAAAAAAACAAAATCTTTTTTCTTTTCAATTAATTTCACAAATGACTTATTACTAAAATATACTTCAAGATATATCACAATTCATTTAAGAATAATGAAATTCAAGAGTTTTCAATTGAGCATTAAAGAGTAGGGCAGTCTGTCCTTGGGCAGGTAAATGGGCATGAAGTGGCTAAAAATGTAAGTAATGTTTCCATTGATTAATGTAGGGTCTGCAAGGTGTTGGTTAGCAGAGCTTTCCCTTTCACTCAGAAAGTGTTTAATTGTTTTCCTGATACCATAAATGCTTTCAATATTATACCTGAGGGCTGGCAGCAGCACTGGTTCAGCTTGAGCGTGAAAAATGCTTATATTCAATGGATTCATTGCTTTGGTCCACACTTATTTCAGGTACATACATCTTCCACTCATTTCAGTAGAATAAGAATTCTTCTTGGATGTTACTAGAAGGAAGAGGACAAGAGATCAAGAGTGTCATGGACAAAACAAAAAACATATGCAAGAACTTGAAATGGCCCATCCCTTTGCCCCAAGAAGAGTTCTCAAAAATAAATAACACTAGCCATGTCTTCCTCATCCTACTCCCCCATCCGAAAAAAAAAGTTTCATTGATTCATTATTCATATAGCATGGATTGTTCCGATGGCTTGGCTCAGATCCTTTCCTTCAGGCACTTTGGTCTCTAGTGACCTGTTAAAAAGGTCTTAGCACATTCACAAGGCTTTTCATTGCAGTCCAGTCTGTTTGTAGCAGTGATCCATCAATACCATGTTCAAATGACAGGCTCCATAGAACCAGCCCTTAGCTTAACAAGTCTGTCAAAGGCAGAGAGGCAAGAATTTTATCCAGGACCGACATCTTGAATAAGTTTGTGTTGGGCTGGGTTACATTTTTCTTTAAGATTTCCCCCACTTCAGACATTTCTTTGCCTTTACAAGGTTATAAAAATAGGAACAGACCTTTTTTTTCTCTCTCTCTTCCCTTTGAAATGATCTTGGACCCAGTTTTGCTATTCCAAGGGATGTGAGATAATTAAATCTGTATGCCAAGTGGGGGATGTTTACAAAACCATCATTTTAATGTCATACCCTGTGCTTCCCGCCTCCCTGTCCATGAAAACTATGTTCACCCTCTGGTTGTTGATAGGGGTTGAGTGATCTAGGTTGACATTTATGTTAGCCATTATTTATGTGTCCCTAGGATTGTCTTCCAACACAATGATATGTAAAAGTGTTCTCCTAGAGGTATTTGAACAATGGTTACTCAGATCTTACCAATTCCTGTGCTTGTATGAGAAGACATGACTAATGATCCTGAATGAACTATAACTCAGGAAGCTGTCAGTGCCAGATCCACATTACATGCACGAATACTAGTCCAGATGCTAAGGATGTAGCATATTATTCCCTCTTCCGCAAACCTTATTTAGCTTCAAGAAGGTGGTGTATGCTTTTGAAAAGTCTTCATCATTACAGAAAAGCAGATTGGCATCATATTCTTTTTTATGTGATTATACTACCAGGATCTCTTTAATCTCCCAGGGTGTACTGAATGTCTTTATTTTTTCTGAATGGGATGGTGACAAAGGAGTTCCCTCCAACTTCTCCTTTCTTTACCTCGATATGCCCAAAGACAGATTATGTCCTAAATAGTAAGTTAAAAGTATAATATCAAAGCTTCAAATGGCAAGGGATGGGTGTGAAATAAAAAGACATACATACTCACACACCCCAACATAAACCCAGGTAGATTTTTTTAAACTTTGTGACATTTTGCTGAAAAGGTGAATATATATATATATATACATATATACATATATATGTATATACACATATATGTGTGTGTGTGTGTGTGTGTGTGTGTGTAAACTGATATTCCAAAGAAATAGGGGAGAAATTTGACATCAGTAATTTTTAATGGAAAAGGGAAAAAAAAGATATCGTTTGGATCAAAGATGTTTGTAGAATGGACATTTGTCTAGGGACTTTTAGCATGCTTTAGCATTAACTCTCTCTCCCAAAAGTCTTTGGGGAGGAGTGTAATCCTTAAAATGATTCCCCTGGTCTTGTCCAGAATGAAGACATATACACATATCCATTTATTTTATGATAATGTGAAATCTTCCAGTGAGTGATTAGAGATATAACACACAAGCTCTTGAAAGTATAAAGGATTTGGAAATGATGCACACATCTCCTCATAACCACTTAGGCTGGATGTAGTAGGCTATGTGATAAATTATACTAGCTAACAGTATCACCAGATCCTCTCTATATATTGATACATTCTTTTCCCAGATTCCAAGACAGGGAGTACAATCCAGTATTTCTTCATAAATTGTTAAACTATCTATATTTCCCTCACATATTAATCAATTATTCCTGAGTTTTTGCCTTGATTAATAAAAAGATATTTTAAAAACTGGAGAAATTACATTTGCCCATAAACTTTTTGTCATTCCCCTGCAGAAATATAGATAGATAAGCATATCCATATCTATCTTATCTATGCATATATATTATATGTGCATATGTTATATGTATACGAATATGTGTGTACATATACAAATGTACATATGTGTATATGCATGTATGTCTATATGTGTGTATAATGTGTGCATGTGTGTATACATGTATATATATACATTTATACATATACATACAAACATATCCATCTATCCGTCCATCTGTCCATCTATCTATCTACTATCTATCTATCTAATTTCTCCTGACTGAACATCCCCATACCCTTTAACTGATCATCAAATAACCTGGACTTAGGAACAATCACTGTCCTGATTGCCATCCTTCAGATGCTGCACAGATTATCACTTTCTTTAAACTGGGTACCAGGCTTGACTTTCAAATCTATGTATTAGTCTCTAATCTTTCCCTTGAAATCTGCTCCCACATCACCAACTATCTTTAAACTGCGTAAACCAGAACTGAGTACAATACTCTGAATATGTTCAGGCATATTCATTCAATAAATATTCATTAAGCACCATATATGTGCAAGACATTCATTTAAATCCAGTGGCTCCCTATTGCATGTAGGATCAAATACAAAATATTCTGTTTGGTCTTCAAAGTCCTTCATTAACTAGCTCCCTCCTACATTTCTAGTCTTCTTACATGTTACTTCCCATAGTGTACCGTTTGATCCAGTGACACTGGATTCCTGGCAATCCCACAAATAAGACACTCCACCTCTTGGCTGTGGACATTTTCTCTGGCTGTTTCCCATGCCTAGGATGCTCTGCTTCCTCATCCCTCTATACCGACTTCCCTGGGTTGTTTTAAGTACCAACTGAAATTCCATCATCTACAAGAATCTTTTCTCAAGTCCTCTTAAAGCTAGAGGCTTCCCTCTCTTAATTACTTCCTACTTCTCTTGGATTTAGCTGATTTGTACATATCTGTTTGCTTGTTATCTCCCTCATTAGATTGTGAACTCCTTGAGGACAAGGACTGTCATTTGAGTCTTTTTGGATTACTAATTATTAGCATAGAGCTTGGCACATAGTAGGTCCTTAATAAATGTTTATTGACTGACTGCATAAAGGTCTGTACAACATATGTGCTGTGCACAATGCTAAATGTGAAATCTGCAACCACTGATTCTCTGTGTCCATATGAAAACTACGATGTCTAAAACCTTGACATTTTGCTTGATACAATTTTGGCAGATAGGTTAGTCGAAAAACCTAAACCAACAAATGTGTCCTGGGGATCCCTTAAATCTTTGAATCTATCTTGATATATTTCCTTATTCTTACTCCTCAGCCAATAACAACAGCAATAATTCTGTCAGGGATTCTTAGATCATTTCTGGTAAGTCCTATTACCCCTTTTATGGAAGAAGCATTTGGGACAAAGAAAGTTTCTGTCAATGTTCTCCTGGTGGATAAAATGAATTTGCTGAGCTCTAGGAACTATCTCTTTGTGTGCTCAAATTAAAAGCCTTCTCACGGGTCACTCATGGGATGCGAGATATAGAGTTCAAAAGGAATTTCTTGGTCATCCAGTCCAACCCCCTCCTTTTACATAGGGGAACATCATGACCTAAGGTGCTTAAGTGACTTGAGCAAGGTGACATGTGTATTGAGTGACAGAGGCAGAATTCAAATGAGGTTTTCTGTCTCCAAAACCAGCCTTCCTACCACACATCACATTCAATTCACCTCAAACCAATAAATATCAATTGTTTGTACTATGTACCAACACCATTCCAGGTAATGAGAATTTAAAAAAAAAGACAAAAAACCTTCAGAAAACTAAACACAAACCCAGTGTCTATCTTTAAGGAGCTGACATTTTACCAGAGGATACAAGATGTACATAGGGAAGGAAATAGAAAATAATTTGAGAAATAGAGTAGTAGCAACATAAGGAGGGAAATAAAAGGAGAGTTCCTCTTGGAAGTGGTAGCTGAGAAGAGAAGCAGAAAAAAATAGGAGTTGTAAGAGATAGAAGTGTGGAGAATGTATCTTCTAGGTGGGAACATTCATGTGCATATGAATTGTGTGTGTGTGTGTGTGTGTGTGTGTGTGTAGGGACAGGGCTGGGCTGAGCTGCTTCATATATAAACTCATGGAGACTGGACATGGATTAGTGAGTTATCGAGTTAATGGAATGCCTAATAGTTGAGGTTGGGTTCAATTTAGATTAGCCTGACATTTAAAAAAAATCTTCAAAAAGAAGTGGGAGCCACATTGCCAAGAGCTTTAGGCATCAGGCTTAGAAGTTCAGATTTTATCCTAGAGGCAAGAGGTAGTCACTAAAGGGTTTTGTCTTTTGTTTATGTTTATTTGTTTTTTTTCTTGTTTTTAAGCTGTGGAGTGACAAGGTCAGATTTTTGCCTAAGGAAAAGTATTTTGGCTTTTATATGGAGGACAAATTAAAGAGGGAAAAGACTAGAAGGAGAAAGGCTAATTAGGCTATTCCAGTGGTCCAGGCAAGAGGTGAAGGAAGGTGAACCTAAGGGGAAAGAAAAGGATGTAGGCCAGCTATGTTCTAAGGGAAAAATCGACAAAAACTTTTCAACTGCTTAAATATGACAGATGAAAAAGAAGAAAGAATTAAGGATGCCTCCAAGGTCATGATCCTTGGTTGACAGGAAGCATGGTGGAGCCCTCAATAAAAATAAGGAAGTTTAGAGAATGGATAGGCTCACAGGGAAATGGCAATAACCTTGATTTTATGCTTATTGGATTTTATACATATTTGGGACCTCAATGTGTGACTATTCCATGGGCAGTTAGCGATGTGGGAGTGGATTTCAAGGGAAAGATTAGAGATTAATACACAGATTTGAAAGTCCAGCCTTTCTCCCCTTGGACTTTTGGCTTTTCAGTCTTTTCTCTTGTAGTCCCAATAGCTTGACTCTTATTTCTTTTCTTACTTTAGGCCCTTTCTCCAATTATCTCATTGTGGCACCCTTTCTAACATAGAACCCTAAGGCTGGCTTCTTGAACTCTGACTACAGTGAATTTTCATGACCCTAACATGAAACACTTTCCTTCTAAATGGCTTTGAATTGTTATACCTTCCACAATGCTCTACACACACACACACACATACACACACACACACACACACACACACACACACACACACACACACACCCCACAGCTATACTCTCTTTGTTTCCCATAACTGGGCAGAATAATTTTTTCTGCCTTTTTTTATTTTGAGTGGAAGACAGATTGAGTGGCTACTATGGGGGAACTGGAGGGGCCCTCTAGCCAAAGCCTGAAGAGCTATTCTTTTTTTGCACTTCCTTTCATTGATTCCACCCAGCACATGAGTTGAAGAGATGAATGAATGAGAAATGTTTTTATTCATCATTTACTTTGGCCAAAGCACTGTCATAAATACTGGGAATGCAAATTAAAAAAGGCAATCCCTGCCTTCAAGGTGCTATTAGGGTATGATAGTACATACAGGAGGGTCCAGCTGTAAGGCAGATAGAATGGCCCAGTGATCTTTAGTGCACCTTAGAAAGGTGAATAACAAATCCTCTTGTTTAGTGTTATTTCCATTGATAAAAATAAATGAACAACAAAAAACAAACAAACAACCATATCCATCTCTGATATCAGACCTTTTGTTAATGAAAAGGACTTTAATGGAGGAGGGAGGCAGAAATAATTTCTGTTCTAGTGCTTCAGTAGCTAGAGCTACTGAAGTGTGGGGAGTTGCAGCACCTGCAGCTGTGTAGTCGTGTACATAGGTTGTTTCCTTGGATAGTGGCTGAGGGCATCCTTTGGAAGTACTGAAAGTGTCCTGGGAGTTGTGGGAGCGTATTGCTGTTTGTAGTGCTTTTAGATACAAGGTCCTGGGCTATCTCCACCGAGGTTGGGAGGGAGGTGGTCATTGATTTGGTGGTTGTGCTTTGGCGAGCTAGACACATACTATCCTGTTCATCTGTCAGAAGACCTTGATTCTGTGGGTAGGCTGCTATGCTGAGGCTGAGAACTTTGAATGGGAGGTTTAAGTGTTTTAAGTTCTCAAATACCACTTCATTAATCTTTTCACTTTGTGTCACATTTCTGTCTTATTTTTTAGATTTGGTTTTACTTCTTCTACATTCAGTATCTCCATCTTTCTTTGGATATTAGAAATGTAAAAAGGAAATAACCACTCAACCAGCTTGCCAATCACACGAGCATGTTTCTTTCGATATTGTACCCAGGACTGAACATGGTGTTCCTAGTATAGTCTGCACAATAAATGGAGTGAGCCTGTCAGCTCCATAGCCCATGTGCTTTTCTAGGTCTGGTCTAAATCTGTCTATGTTCTTGGCTTCCATTTCCAAATGTTTACAAATGATGAATATATGGTCCACTAAAAACACCAGTTCTTTATGTGAACTGAAATCCACACATTACCCCACCCATTCTTCTACTTATAATACTTAGTTCTTGTACCCCAGTGTAAGAGCATCTTTATCC
>JAQQSZ010018924.1:0-10472 GCA_028646595.1 Phalanger gymnotis | reverse complement strand
ATATACCCTTTTCCAAGGCCAGAGGGCTTCACACCTCTCCAGGACTTTACACCTCTTGCGACCTAATTAGCAAAAGGGTGTGGGCTGTCCTACAAAAAAGGCAAGGCTCAATCAAAAGCACTTGGTTGCCTTAGTGCTAAAAAGCACTCCAAAAGAAGAATTTAATATTTTAAGTCTCATGGTCTTAATAACCATGTTAATGACTTTATTTACCAATAAAATAATTTGCAAATAGGTAAAGAAAACTTTTGCTTGTAGTTAAATCAGGTAATTGTTGCTAATTAATTAGTTTCCATTTAAGGGAGGAGAGAAATGTCAAGATCAATAAATTTCAGAGCTCTAAAAAATTATGTTTTGGCATAGAATTGCATCTATTATCTAGTACATATCAGGCTAGTAAATACCTCAAGATCATAATCCTTGGTGACATACCTCCTAAATTATCTGGAATTAATCACTTTTTTTCTCTATTTTCCTGCTTGCCGTTACAAGTGTCTCTGGACTTTTAAAAATTGTTTTATTACAAGGATAGTTTAAACACATGCCAACTTTCCACTCAAGGAATGTGGTACTTTGCCTCCATTTAGAAGGTGGCAGGAAGATATGAAGAGTGCTGACTTTTAGGACTTCAGTGGGTCCTCCAGTGGAGTCCTTTTCCCACAGAAAATAGAAATTTTAACATAAAATTTAACATCAACTTAAACATAGCGTTGAAAAAATGGCAAGTAAACGTTAAGTAAAGTAGGCTCTGGCAGTAGTTGGCACAGTGGATGGAGCCTGAAATGAGGAAGACCTGACTTCAAATGTGGCCTCAGAAAGTTACTAGCTGTGTGATCCTAGCAAGACACCTTAGTTTGCTTGCCTCAGTTTCCTCATCTGTAAAATAGGGATAATCATAGCACCTGCCTTGCAGGGTTGTTGTGAGGATCAAATGAAATATCTGTTAAGCACATGGTAGGTGCTATATAAAAGTTAGCTATGATTATGCTATTATTATACTGAGCTTCATAATGAACTTATAATCTTTATTTGTTTCTGATAAATGGATGCTGTATACAGTCACAGCTGGAGAAACAAGGTGCACACTTCTCTCTACAACTCCCCTTTCAATAGGTATATAATATACATGCCATAAATTAATTTCTTCCTTTTCTTCTTTTTCTTCTTATTAGAAAGCCCTAATCCTAAATGAGAATACTTTAGGATACAGTGTTTTTAGATTTCTTTGCTAATGAGAGGTTCTAAGATATTGATCAGAAATTGGGGATATTTTCTTCATATATATTGAATAATTAATCATTTTTATAATGTTGAAGGAAAAGTTGTGCACTTCATTAGTGAGATACTTTCTTCTCACTCAAGTGTAAGAAAAAGGCATTTAATAGAGACAAATGTAAAATCCACATACAGAAATAAGTAGCAATTATTTTTGAGAGATACCAATTGAATAGTATTGATTCAATGATAGTTTGTATATTAATAGTGAAATAATTTATAACAATTGGCTAAATATTATTTTCATATTGTATTCTAACCTCATTTTTCAAGCCTTTCCTTTTTCTCCTTTTTCAGGGTGGGGAAGTCAAAGTTCGAAAGTACAAATTCATCATAACACATGGCTTCATTTCCCTGGACATAACCTGAGATGGATTCTTACATTTGTTCTTCTATTTGTACATGTTTGTGAAATAGCTGAGGGCATTGTTTCTGATACGTAAGTCAATATTTAGCTAACAAAATCATGATGTTCTAGTAGATATAGAAATGTGGAATGTAGCTGAGTGTATACAGAAAAAGATAGAATCTTCTAGACATAATTCATAAGGAGTGACAGATGCAACACTAAGATCCTATCTTGTCATGGCATTAAATATGCCTTCATCCTTTTCCTGAGACAAGATTTATTCAGTAATTTATGTTAGTACATCTTTGATTTGAACACTTGCCACTTAACTTTTTCCCTTTCCTCTCCTACTCACTATAGTATGTAACTCTTGCTTCCTTCTCTCTTTAATTTTCATGCCTATAGGCACACATACACATAGAGGTCTTTGCTATCTGTGTATTTGTTTCTTTATTTCTTCCCTTCGTATTATGTATTTATCCCCACTCATGAAAAACTTTTTATTCTTTTGCCTTTTTTATATACATACTTCATAACCCTCATACATGGTTCTATTTCCTCTGTCTTTAGTTCTCAAGTGAATAAGTTAGATGCAGTCTAATAGCCCAGGAGAATGCTATGATTTGCACATTTACACCGCCATAAAAGTTTTCTAGAATTAGATTTTGATCATTAAACCTATGTTTTATCATCATTCACAGAGTGAATGCTATTTTATAATCCTGAAAATAACCTAAAATTATTCTCTTAATAAACGTCATAGCTGTTAAATTCAGGGCCTATAAAAATACTAAATTTTTGTTGTCTACAACATTATGCTCATATAGTAAAACTTTCATGTATTTGGCTAATCTGAGCATAACTTTAAAGTTATTAAAAAGAAAGGTACTAAATCCATATCCTGAAAATGTATTATCACCCAGTCAGCTTTATCCCTTGATCTCTTTACTTTGAAATTAATAGGGAAATGGGAGACTTTTAAAACTTTAGCCAAGGGATAAAGCTTAAATTTCTGGTAAGGAAATGAACGACGAGATGTCTAATTAAGCCGCTGTCATAAGTTACATTACCAAAGGTAGAGGTATAAGGATTAGTCTCTTCTTGACCAACTTTAGAATGTTTAGGATGCCATCGTTCACACCAGTGAACAGATGGTGGCTGCCTGGCTCACGGACCCCACAGGAGACTGGCTTTCTTTCATCAGTCCATTATTCTTTCACCCATTAGCACTGAGTTGTTCATGGCTGCATTCTAGGCTGTGTTTTCCCTACACGTTCACAAATGACCAGATAATTCAAGTACCAAAGGTATGCACCTTACCTTAACTAGGTCTGTTTCCTCACTTTTCCTGCAGACATTTGTTCTTGAGAGAGGACCCCTTTCTTTGTCCTCCCAATTATTTTTTGAGAAATGGGGTCAACTATCTCTTTGTAAAAAATACTGACTTTGTTAAAGGAAGCTTGGCTTCCAGGAGATTTGTTAACTGAGATTCCATTGTATAACACGTGAGTCCTAGGGCAAGAATGCTACATCTCCCTTCAGGGTTCTAGAAGTAGCCTTGAAGGATTGGGGAGGTTTTCTAATGCTGTAGCTCACAAGACCTCACCTATGTGCTTTGCCCCATCCCAGCCATGATCATCAGTTGATAACAAGTAGTCAGTCAGACGTAATTAATTTTTCGAAAGGATTGCTTGTGAAAGTAGTGTTTAGAACAGTTGCTACAAGACTTCTGCACAAAAATCTATGACACTTTTGCATCAATATGTACAGAATCCTGAAGAAGGTGGGCTCAGGCTTAGACCATATATGGTCAGTCCTGATGCAGCTTTTCTTCAATGAATCAGCTATTCCAGGAAGCTTCCAGGATTAAGATGCTTATGGGAAGTCCAGAATCCTATGACACTTTGAGGTTCTCAAGGTCCTTCTCTGGCTGAGGGTTCCAGAAAGAGAGACTGAGACCAAGGCTGGAGTTCTTCTCCCTGCAGACATTTCATTCTCAGGGACTTGGCTAAAATGGCTTGCCGTTTTGTAGAAAGATGCCCAAATTCCCATTTTCAAACTAGTTTACTGTTTTCATACAAACTTCACAAGTTAATCCTCAGTTAATCCTCAGTCAATCGCAGCAGACTTCATGTTGCACACCTAGTTGCAGTGCCTTTGATTGATGGGGTGATCAGTTGGTTGACTTAGTTGACTCACACCCTTAAAATTGTATGATTGATTGAATAAACCCAAAGATTTAAAGGACATGTGCAATGCCTTGAAGTTAATCACCCAATGAATTTTTTAAGCTTATACTATTTGCCCAGCACCATATTATGTATTGAGACTGGATTAAAAAATAAAGCTAAAAGATAGAGTAAGCTGTTATTACAGTGTGGGTCCTTGGGGAGATAAAATCAATATAGAAATGGTACAGCTAAGTGAGGAGGTTAGGAAAGGGATAAATTAGTACCAACTAGGATAACAGAAGATACTTAGTAAGAAACACATTCCCAAGATACTATAGCTGAGGAAACATAAGTTGTGTTTATATTCATCTATTCATTTTTATTCAAATAGTTGCTAATTATCCAGCTGCTCATCAGGTGATATATCTCACCATATATAGTACATTGTTTTCCACTCAAGAAATGTAGTTTAAAGAGAGACCAAAATAAACACTAATGAAGCCAAATGGAAGGATTAATGATATAAGCTTTAGGCACTGATATTTCACTGTTCCTTTTAGACATATGGAATCTCGTCACCTTCATCTCTTCATGCCTGCTGTCATGGGATTTGTGGCCACTACTACATCGATAGTTTATTATCACAATATTGAAACATCCAACTTTCCTAAGTTGCTTTTAGGTAAGTGAGGTGGTTTTAAAAATATGGGTAAGTGAAGTGTTTTTTTAAAAAATTCATTTTCTTCTGATCTCAGTGCTTAAAAATCAATAAGAAAAAAGAAAGCAAATGATACCATATTTATTGAAATCAGTTAATTTAACTATAGATGTTTACAAAACAAGTATTATGCAGTTGCACTGATAATAAGTTTTCAATAAAGCATTTAATTTAAAAATTGCTCTCATTCATTCAACTCAGTTTTCCTTTTCAAGACTTGTGGGAGTGTTCCTGATAGGATGCCCTCTGAGGCTTTGCAAGTAAGACAAGCTTCCCATCATTCTCCTCCCAGATTCTCTCCTTTTGCAAAAGAATTACTTATATTCCTGTGCATATAGCAGGCAGAACACTGCACATACTAAAAAGATGAGACTCCTTTTGCTCAGTCTTCATTTAACAACTGCTTCATGTCTTTTTGTAAGTCTTGGCTCTAAACCCCCAGGAAAGTAGCATGAAGCATAGATTATACCAACTGAAAGCAATATGACATAATAGAAAGAGCCATAGAGCTGGAGTCAGGAGAGAATTAGATTTGAATCCTACCCCTGATACAAAATAACATTCTAATGAACACAGCTTGAACTCAGATCTCCTAATGCTTAATCTAGTATTCCTATAGGGTCTGTTGGTATTATCTGTGGAGACAAATATACTATTTGGTTTAAATTTAAGCCACACCTTTCCTTTAATTCAAGCTTTAAAAAAGCCTGAGTATAATGTATAATCGTATTTTTAGTATCACAGGTAGGGAAACCATGAACTATGAGGAGACCGCTAAAACGACATAGAACTCCTTTATTCTACCATAACGGTTTTAATTGATATGGAAAATATCTCTTGAATCTGTTGTCTGGGACTTTTAAAAATGGCTTCTTTGCAAATGCAATGAATGCTAGTCAAAGTAGCACTATGAGAAAATAGGAGCATCAGGAAGATCACACACGTTCATTTGTTCTTTTGTCTGGACCTGTGGTTTCATTGGTGTACAGCGACTTCCTCTACCAAAGCAACTTAGCACCTTCTCTGCAGCTTGTAGCATTAGAGAATTGCCTGATACACTGTTAAGTGACACAGACAGGGTGTGTCAGGGGTAAGACTTGAACCCGGGTCTCACTGATTCCGAGGCCAGCTCTCTATCTACTAAATATCTCTTTGCTTCCCTTTCTGTATGTAGATTTACTTTCAGAGATCTCATTTTCTTTGTAGCTGTATCTCCAATGCCTAGCACAGTGCCTGGCACTTAGTTGGTTCCTAATAAATTTTTGTTGATCAATTTTAGGGATTCATCTTATATTTGTTGAAAGTTTTTTATATAGCAACAAGATGACTTATCAATAAGTGGGAAACAAGGGGCTAAGTAGAACTCTTTCCCCAATTTATCATATTCTCCATTTTGTTGCTGTGGGCTATCTTCAGTTATAGACTCTTATTCCATCTATCTTTAAAGAAGGTCTTCCCAATGCAGAGACATCATCACATCTGTTTTACTACAGAAAACCAGTTTCCAGAGATCAGGTTTTGAGAACTTTAAGAAATCAGAGTTCTATAAAATATGTAAGGGTGCTAGAATGTGAAATAATTTCAAAGAAATGCCAAATCATTCTTGACTATCCTTAAATGTCTCATCTGTATGTGCTCACACATGTATCTGATCTTCGTATTCATCAGTATGGAAGGAGATAATTCTAGAATAAAGAAGATGTTTAAAAGAAGCATTTAATGTGTTATCCTTTTAAAAATTCAAGGCATTTATAGTGTGCATGCAGTGGTTGATGATCATCAAAATGATGTTATTTTATATAAAATTATGTAGAAACAGAACATTTGTGGAATATTATAATTTCCAAAAAAAAAAATGAAGGTTGGGATCACCTGTAGCCGAAGGGAGAGGCCCACTTTTGACATGAGCAAGCTGCCGTGAATTGGCATTGAAGAATAAGGTGAACTGGAATAATAAAAATGTCACTAAAATAATGTGTGATTGAAAAGGAAGTTGTACTGCTTACATGGAAGAGTGAGGAATAGCAAATGAACAGTCTTAGCTATTCCTTTGGCATGGTTACGTCGTTGAAGGAAAGTGAGGAAGAAGCCCAGGATCTTTTGTAGTGAGTTTATGGGAAGACGAGAGCTGCATTGGATGGGTTGCAATCTGCATTGGAAGCAGTATTGATGAGATTACAGATCCAGTTGAGCATTTGAATACATTTTATAGAAAATGACTATCTGCACATTTAAACCCTCAGGAAGTTAAAAATAAGACTCTGACATTTTTTGTTACTGCATTTTTTCAGCCCTCTTTGTTTATTGGGTCATGGCCTTTATCACAAAAACAATAAAATTAGTTAAGTACTGTCAGCTCGGTTTGGGAGTATCTGAACTTCGCTTCTGCATCACGGGAATGATGGTCATCCTCAATGGATTATTGATGGCTGTGGAGATCAATGTCATTCGAGTTAGGGTAAGTGTTTTATGGTATTTTTGTTTTATTTCATAGATATCCTTGATTCCCAGCAGAATAACCTAGTTATTCTGAAACTGGGGTGGGGGTGAGGCAGAGAGGGAGAGAGAGGAGGGAGAGAATGAGAGAGAGAGGGGGGGAGAGAGAGACAGAGAGAGAGAGAGGAATATTGATGGAAAAAAACTGAATTATTTACAAAGTTCAGAACCAGGACCAAGGAAGCTTTTTCACATGGTACATGTTATCTTGCTATTGCATCTCTGTAGCATGTCCTCAGGGCCCATGCCTGTGTTGTATGTTATGTAGTGTGCACCTGATAATTCTGTTATATAGTACCTTGGACAAAGTACAAATCAGACCTAGGTGAATTAAATTCCAACTCCTGTTAGACTTTTTTATAGTGAGTTATTGGTATGTACACTTTGAAAAATGCTGGATTTCCAATAGAGCACTTCTGAACCAGCTGTAGGAAAGACATACTATGGGTAGTTAAGAACAATGGACCACGATCAAGACAGTTCAATGATTAGGCCTGATTGTCTAAACCATGTTAGATCTGGACAATCAGTTGCCTTTTTTAATAATAGAGGGGATTTTCATCAGAGATGAGCAAGGCATTTCTCTGCCTGAGATAAAAATTAAAAATGCTCTACATTTGTTTTAGAATCCACTAGGAGATTTGAGCCTTCACTATTAGAGAAACAATTAGACTTATTATAAAGTAATTACATACCTGTTATGAGGAATGGAATTTTCTGACATTAAACTATTTATATTAAAAAAATTATTTAAAAAGCATCCCTCATTGAGACTCAGTGTATTGCACCCTGGATGTTTGTTTGTTCTCCTTAGATAGATTCTCAGCCCTGTTTATAAGCTAGTTATACTGAAACCACTGACCCCTGAATGCTATGAGGTTTTTGACAATGATTAACCTGCAAAAACTGTGAGATTTTTGGAATTGCACAGTTAATTTGAACATATGTGAAGCAGATCATTCAAGTCTTGAGGATTTTTTTGCAGTCCTAATTTATGCATGTTAGTAGCCTGTATTGATTAAATTAAGCCAAATATTTACCCAAGATTCTTCATTTGGTTGTGTGAAGGTAGCCAGTGATGGGTGAGTAGTGACTTTGCTTTATACTGTCTCTGAAGGGTCAGATACATGAGGCATCATTAGGCCATTGCAAGACTAACCCATGATACACCAGACAGTGGTTGTGTTTATATATTTCTATAGAATTTTTCACACTGAAAGAAGGGAGTGTAAAGATAATTATTACCATTTGCAGAACAGGAAAGCTAGGCAAAATGATTTGTCAAAGATAAATATCAGAGCCAAGGCTTGAACCCATGTGGCTACAAGATCAATGCTAAGTGGAACTGTGGTGTCTCTCTTGACATAGTTCTCTTTTTTTCTTTTTAAATGTTTTACAGATGCTTTTAAAAAAGCACCACCGACATTTCCTTCTGACATTTTCCATAAAATATTCATATTTATTTTTAATTTTCCCATTTGTATTTTTATTTTAAAATAATATTAATTTCTGAATATACCCCTCCTCCCTCTCTACGCAGTGGACCATCCTTTGTAACAAAGACTTAAATATTTTATAAAGAAAGAGGGAAAAAATTTAGTTCACCAAAAGCAGTGAATACATTAACTGTGTCCAAATATATAGACAGTGTTTTACATTAATAGTCCCTCCCTCATCAGTGGAAGGAGAAAGATATATTTTCTCAACTTTTCTGTGGGCCAAGATTGATCATTATGATTATATAGCAGAGCTCTACTTTGTAACAAATAAGTACAGTCAGGCAAAATAAATCACATTAAGCATAAAATGTATGCCTCATTCCACATATATCCAATCACTTGGTAAGCCAACTAAACCATTAGTCCTCTGAAGTTATAGCTGGTTACTACATTGATCTGAGTTCTGAATCTTTTAGTGTTGTTTTCTTTTACATGATTGGAGTAATCATATACATTTTCTCCTGGTTCTGCATCAGTTTGCAGAAGTCTTTCCAAGTTTATCTGAATTCTCCACACCTGTCATTATGTCATAATAATATTGCATTACATTCCTATGCCATACATTGTTGAGCCATTACTCAATTGATGGATGGATACTCAACTTTCCTTCTAGTTCTCTGCTATTCCAAAAAGTCAAGCTATAAATATTTTTGTAGATATCTAATTTTTATATGTTTGACTTCCTTGAGACATTTGTCAAATGGAGGTGTCACTGGGTATAGTATAATTACAAACTGTTTTCCAGAATGATTGAACTGATTCATAGCTTCATTATATACCTCAGTGTGCCTACCAGCTCATTCCTCATCAACCTTTTCTAGCTATTTAGTTTTGCTTCTCAGCTTCTAGCTAAAGTAATTTCTTTGGAGGTATTAAATTACTTTTTTTTCTACTAGGAAATGCATATTCAGAAACTTTTCTTTATCATTATTCTCTTTGACTAGTGTTCCCTTCCCTTCTTTCCCCTTACTTCCTACCAGGATTTTAAGTGTGCCCAGGAATTGAATTGGATAGGGAAAGGGGAAGGGAAGGAGTGAGATTAAACACCATTAATTAAGCACCAGCAATGTGCTAGGCATTGTGCTAATCTCATTAAAAATATTATCTCACTTGATCCTTGCAACAATTCTGGAAGGTAGTAGTACTGTTATTATCCCCAGTTTTGCATTTGAAATAACTGAGACAAACAGAGGTTAAGTGACATGCTTGGGGTCACCCTGCTGGTAAGTACCTAAGGCCAGATTTAAACTCAGGTCTTCTTGACTCCAGGCCTGTTACTCCAACCCCTGTGCCACCTAGCTACCAAAAGGGTAGAGAGCCAGCTCTAAAATCTTAAAAATCTAAAAATCAAAAAAATCTAAAAAAGTTTAAAATTTAGTGCAGTTTTGAGCTTTAAGTTGGTAAAGCTAAGTTATTGAAGTTTTAAGTTATTATAACAGGGGCAGATAGGTGGTGCAGTGAGTAGAGCACCAGGCCTGGAGTCAGGAGGACCTGAGTTGAAATCCGGCTTCAGACACTTGACACATTTACTAGCTGTGTGACCTTGGGCAAGTCACTTAACCCCAACTACCCTGCCTTCTCCCCTCCAAAAAAAATTTAAAAAAGTTATTATAACATAAAATTGCATTTAGGCTTTTGGGATCCTGTATAGTCTTTAAACCATTACATATTTATAAATATATGTGAGCTTTAAGAAAATTGAATCACTAAAAATAAAAATTTATTAACCAGATATTTGTGAGTGTTTGTATGTGTGTTTGTGTGTGTGTGCATGTGCGTATAGGTTTATGGCATAAGATAAGGGCTCCTGGATTTGGAGTCATGGGACCTGGGTCCAAATCTTGGCTCTTTGTATTACTGACCATTTGATATTGGGTTAATTCTTACCTCTCTGTACTTCAGTTTCCTCATTTGAAAAATGAGGAGAATGATCTAAATGTTCTCTCAGGTCTCTACCAGCTTCA
>JAQQSZ010018923.1:0-10472 GCA_028646595.1 Phalanger gymnotis | reverse complement strand
CTTTAATTTTAAATCAAGTAAAAAAGTAGAAATGAGTATTTTCAGTGACTAAATATTGAGCTGAATACGTGTATCCTGAATTGAGCCTCTTATAGGCAATTAAAGTAAATTATATTTTGGATAATCTATTTCCTATTGGTCTACAGAGGAAATTTGTTTAGAAGATTGCAAACTACAAGACAAGATATTACATATTACTGTACCTGTAGGTAATATGACTCCCAACTAAGAATTTGGGGGACTTTGTGTTATATTAAAAAGAAGTGATCCCTGTCCTCAAGATGGGAAATAAGAGGAAAGGAATAAGTCAAGTGAAAATTAATTAGCATGTGCATGAGTACATCTAAATCCATATTTAAATATACACATATATTCATGAATGGACATTATTTAGATAATTTGGGAATGCTTCACAAAGAGATGGAATTGGAATAGCTATTGGAAGGACATAGGATATGTGATTCTGCAATGGGTTATTAAATAGACTTGTATCAGAATTATGAGAGAAAGGAAAGAAGAAAACACTTAGGCACAGAAAGGAAACAGGTATACGTGTCTGAAAGACAATAATAGGCTGGAGATGAGAACTAGGAAGTGGGATAATTTAATAGTTGGTTCTGACTAGATTTGAATAACGGTATGATTTAAGGGAAAATTTATCTAATTGCTGCTTATGACAAAGAAAGCTATAAGAGGTTTGGAGCAAATTAGTGAATAATGTCATGCATTCAACAAATATTTATCAAATGCTTTCTATGCATCAGATACTAGGTTCTCACTAGACAGATGCAAAAATGAAACAGTTCTTGTCTGTGGGGGAGGAAAACATTTACTATTATAACTAAATACAAAATATAGAGAGAGTAATTTTCAAGGGAGTGGGCCCTACCTACAGGCTTGTGGTGCTTGAGCTAAGCTTTGAAGAATGGTGGTTGATATGCTAGGAAGCAGAGGTGGAAAAGGATTATATTCTAGATTTGAGCCTGTTTAAAGGCATTGGGATTGGAAATGTAGGATCTTGTACAGGGAATAGCCAGAAGGCCTGTTTGGCTGGAATGTAAGCTGTGTGAAAGGAAGTGATGTGCAATAAATCTGGAAAGGTAGGCTAGATCTAGATTTCAAAGGACTTTAAATGCCAGACAGAAGAATTTGTATTTGCTCCTAGAAGAATAGGGAACTAAGCTAGTTTATTTAGCCAGGGAGTGACATGGTCTTATCTGTGCTTTAGGAATATTACTTTGGACTGAAGGGATACCAGAGGGAGGAAGGTCAATTAGAAGGCTATTGTAGTAGTCCAGGTGAATTCTAAGAGCCAGCATGAGGATAAAGGCATTATATAGGCGTGGAGAAAGGTTAGATGGCAAGTGGATAAGAGAATGATGTAATTTAGTAGATGTTTGAATGAGGAGAGAAAAGTGTTCTGTCTAGTGATACCAAAGTTAGGTGAAGAGGACAATCTGTTCACTTGAGATTATGTTAGTAACTTTCACAGGGGGATACTCTATAGATAGTAAAGGGTGCGGTCAGGGTGGGAGGTATATTTCTGGGAGTTGCTATGTGCTAGTGTATTTGAAGCCATGGGAATGAACAGATGAAATATCTGAAAGAAGGAAAAGTTTAAGAAGCCATGTATTAAATTTTGAGTAAGATAGACTAGAGGAAAAAGAAAGAGTCAACAAAGGAAACCCTAAAAGTAGTAGAATCAGAATGAAATCATGTTTAAGAAACTCAAACCAAAGAGTCTATTAAATAGAAGGGGAATTTTTTTTTTTTTTTATAATTTAAACTAGGCTAAATCTCACACTGGAGCAAAATAATCCCACAATTCCCCAGATATATTTTGCACAAATATTGTAGCAAAAATGAAAGGTGGCCTTTATGCCTCAGTAACACAATGAATATAAAGTTTTGCCTTTTTAACTCATCCCCCTCCCTGCAAAACAAACAAAAAAAACCTTGGTATTGTTGTTTAGTCTTGTCCAACTTGTCCAACCCCTTTTTGCATTTTCTTGGCAAAGATACTGGAGTGGTTTGCCATTTTACTGATGAGGGAACTGAGGAAAACAGGGTTAAGTGACTTGCCAGGGGATCACACAGCTAGTAGGTGTCTGAGGCTAGATTTGAACTCTGGAAGGTGAGTCTTCCTGACTTGGGCCCAGGACTCCACCCAGGGTACCACTTAATTGCCCCAAAAGCATTGAAGCTAGTGGGAAATCTAATCTGGTTATCCATGTTTAATCTTAATAAAGGAATTGCTTTGTAATTGAATTATTAACACAAAATAATTCACAGACAATACACATTTCCTATCTTGTCATTCTTCTTGCTTCTGGGGAGGGATTCTGGTCTCTCAAACTTAAGGCTTTTATCATTTGAAAACAGTTTTTGTTCTCTCTCTTTCCCTATAAATGTTTTAAAACACCTAAGGCAGTCATCAGTGTAGAGATCTTCTAGTATGGAAACTCCATCCATTATATCTGTAATTTACAGAATTAGAGATTTGTCTGGGGTAATGAGAGATTAGGTGATTTGCCAGTAGTCACACAGCTGGTATTTATTAAAGGAAGAATTTGATCTCAAATGTTCCTGACTACTAGACCAACTTTGGGTCCATTGTTCTATGCCATCTCCCATGTTTAAAATTATATATGAAAAGGCAATTACTGGGTTTTTGAAAATAAAGACAAAAATTAAAGTACTAAAGTTGAAATTTTAAATCACAATATTTTACAAAATAGACCAGAAAGTAGAGTAGATGTTATAGTTTAACATGAAATTTTAAAAAATATTTCTAGGCCTGGTTATACCCACTTGCTTTTTTTCTCCCATGTATGTATTATAGATTTATATTATTGTCTCTTTTTACTGCCAAATGTAGCAAAATTTATTGTGGTGATAGATTTTATTTTCACTTCCTTTTTCCAGAGTAACTCATTCTGTGCTTTATTTGCTTTGGTCTTTCAAAGGTACTTATCAGGGACAGTGGACTGGAGGGATGCGGCATGGATATGGTGTGCGCCAAAGTGTACCCTATGGCATGGCCACTGTGATCCGCTCACCCCTGCGAACATCTCTGGCTTCGCTACGCAGTGAGCAGAGCAATGGCAGTGTACTCCATGACATTACCTCTGATAGCCCAGCTGGAACGAGAGGTGGGTTTGTCTTGAATTTCCATACTGATGCCGAATTAATGACTAGTAAGAAAAAAGGAGGCTTATTTAGAAGAGGATCCCTCCTTGGTAGTATGAAACTTAGAAAATCTGAATCCAAGTCATCGATCTCAAGTAAACGTAGCTCTGTCCGCAGTGATGCAGCTATGAGCAGAATTAGCTCCAGTGATGCCAACTCAACGATTAGTTTTGGAGATGGCGATTGTGATTATTACCCAATGGAAGATCACGTTGATGCTACAACAACAGAAGCTTACATGGGAGAATGGAAAAATGACAAACGAAATGGTTTTGGCATTAGTGAGCGCTCAAATGGGATGAAGTATGAAGGAGAATGGCTCAATAACAAGAGGCATGGATATGGATGTACAGTGTTCCCTGATGGCTCAAAAGAAGAGGGAAAATATAAAAATAATATTCTGGTCCGTGGAATAAGGAAGCAGCTTATACCAATAAGAAACACAAAAACTAGGGAGAAAGTGGACCGAGCCATAGAAGGTGCACAAAGGGCAGCTGCCATGGCAAGAACTAAAGTGGAAATAGCAACTTCAAGGTATGTAATAGCAAAATAAAATATTTTACCAGGTTATATAAGCCAGGAAAATATGCTATATTTGTGACTCTGCTAGGGACATCTTTACAAAGTTTCTAGAAATACTAAGTACAGGTAGAAAACAGAAAAATAAATATTCCCAAGTAATGGGAAGATTATGTCCTTACACTTTTAGGAAATTAGGTTTCTGTTGTCAAAAATATACATTATAAAAATTCTTTTATTTTAAATTGCCAAATTACCAATTAATATAGTGATAAAATTTAATCAGGTTCCACTTTTATGTTCTGCCACCAAAATGTTAACTTTCTATACTTTTGGAACACTACCAAACACAGAATATTTGAAATACTACACTAGGAGCAAGTATTATATGTTCCATGAATGCAATATTGACCTATTTAGGAAGGTACCAAATACTAACATCCATTTTCATTTTCCTGCCTAAGGATGGAGCCTGAACAAAGAAGAGATCTATAAAATTACTTGTGTAGAGAAGAGGCAGGATGCCTTCTCTTTCATTTGCAGAGAAGAAAATGGTTGATGATATTGAGTTTTGGAGAGTAGAAGATGGAAGCTCAGGTTGGCAGTCTTCACAGTGAAATGAAAGGCTAAGTCATCTGCTATAAGCATAAGATTAGAGTTGGAGAAAAGTGAAAAAAGATTTAGACCATTTGCTGTAGAAAATTAGATATAGCATTTGGTAAGGTTAGAAGGATTGTTGTTGAGTACAAGCAAGGGTTCACTTCAGGCTTTATGCCATAAATTTATGGCAGATGACATCAGCTGCATTTCATGATTTTCTCTCTTTCTGTGATATTCTAAAGGCCCAAGAAGGAAGAGAAAAAATTATGGAAAGGATGAGGTCAGAAGACCTCAGAAGTATAAGACAGAGGGGCAGGGGATTCTAGGGTAATAGAATCAAAATGGAAGATCGCTGGAGCACAACTGAACGTAGGGACACATGAAGTATAAGGAAGATGGAATGGGAAAATAAGGATGAGCCAAGGAAAAAAGGTGATAACATGTAATGTTAAAAAATACATTTAGTGTAAGTCAAAGAAGGAGAGAGGTAAAAGAATAGAAGATTGTGGTGAGAATAAAGAATTTCAGAGTTCTGGATCTTAGGACTTTTGCAGTGGGAAATGAGAAGGTCTAAGGTGTCACTATACTTTCTATGACTGAAGTGTGTATAGAAATGATTAGCACTGAGGAATTTTGTGTTCAAATTGTTAAAGGGTTGTCAACATGAATATCTTAAGTCCTCATAAGACATAGCAAGAGATGGAGTAGAGAGAGACTGAATCTGGCACTGATGTGAAATGAGGCAGATACTTATCTCATAAAATTGTTGAGTCATTCAAATAAGAGAATGCACATAAATACTTTAAAAATTTTTAATGTTCTATATAAATTTAATTATTGCTAATAACAACAAGGATCTCAAAAGAGGAAAGAGGTTATTGAGAGTTTGTACTAGAGGAATGGTCTGGAAATAGCAGTGTGGAGTCAAGGGGTGAGTCTATCCCTTTTCCAGGTACTGTTAGTTTGGGGAAGTTAAAGAAGAAATGGGCACCATTGGAAATGGTTGAACAGAATGTAATAGCTTAGGAGACATCCAGGTTATATTCAAAATGAGGAAGTTCAAAGGAATGTGGCAGGGTAAAATATTGGAAACTTGTGATCTAGAGAGACCTCTTACACTTACTAGGTAGGGTGCGTATGAGTCCATAAGAATGTCATCTGTAAGAGTTTACTTTAAGAGGGTTGATAAAAGAATGAACAAATCCAGAGAATATTTGGAAAATTGTCTCATTTTCCCAGTGTAATTATCATAAGTTTACATTTTCTTATCCCAAGTCAGAGTAAAGAGGGACTGGTCAGGGTTTCTTAGTATTTAGCTCTTGGCAGCAGGAGGAAATGAAATATTTTAGGGCAGCAGTCATAATCCTTAGTGGAGGTGAGCTTGCTCCCTATTCCCTGTATCTCAAGGTCATTTCTTCAGAGTTTCTCAAATTCCCCTTCTTTTTATTTTTATCTTTCCTTGCATTTAATTTTCCTGCAATCATAAGGTTTTATATTGGTTTCATATGTTAAATTTCACCTCCTTACCTCACCCATGGATGCTCCTAGTTTTGCTACATCATATTGCTTTTGGTATTAAAGTAATGATTAGCAATTACCAAAAACATTAATCTTTCAATTTTGTTAACACCGCACCTCTTTTTAAGCCTAATCTTGTTTTACTTTTAACTTCACACCTGGAGATTTTTTCATCTGATTCTCACCTCATGAACTTAATGAAGTATTAGAAGCAGCGGGTGTTGGGCATATGGAAAAGATATAGGTGGGTAGGAATTTAGCCAAAAGATTTTTATATCCTTATCCTATTTGCTTTCTTCAAAAGAGTAACTTAAATTTGGGGAAATTAACTTGAATGAGAGAATAGATCATAAAATAACAAAAGCTTGTGTCAGATTAGAACCGTAATCCATGGTATTTAGATGCTTATTTCAGCTTTCCTAAATATCATGAAATTACAGACTGAGCTCTTGGCAGCATTGCCTTTGGTGATGCTCTTTTTGAAGTTGTGGGCACAGAACTGTGTTTTGTACTATTTATTAGATGATCTTTGGTGTCAGACATAAGATGTGTACCAAGTGTGCCAGTGCTATTCGTAAATCATTCCCATTGGTCCTACCTCTAAAAAAGAAAACTTAGGATGTTCTTACCACATGAAATTTTTTATAATAATAGAAAAATGTGGTTTCATACATTTTCCATCTCATGATTAAGCTAAGTATATAATTGACCTGAGGGGAAAGGAAAGAGCCAATAAAAATGCTCTTACACTGGTGTTCACATGCTCAGCCCACACTTTATGCTCACCTGTGGTGCCAGACAAGGTGACAGTGTCAAACCCACAAAACTCCCTGGTGCTGCCTGAACTAGATTAAAATATAATTGAGAAATGTTTGACAAATTCAATAAAAATACAGTGCAACATAGATAATGTCCATTTGTAGTATTCTAAGTTGCCACACAGTCCACAGGAATCCACTTCTATTTCTTTGATACAGCTGGTGTAAGAACTTATACTTTTGTCCATTGACATACTTTTTAAAAGATTAAATATGAACATTTAAAAATGTTGTTTATCCTGTTATATTTGACTAATTTTCTTCATTTCCATTCCCTCCCAGATTCTTTGCCTTTATTGTGTACTGTAGGTATATACTATAGGCATGAAGGAATGGTATTTTTTTTAATGTTAGCTATTGTGATTTCTATTTGATTTCTTTGTGCAGTGTCCCAGCCTTTATATTTCTGTGTTTTCGTAAGGCTTTCTTAATACAACAAGAGAAAGGGGGAAAAAAGTCTTCCTAAGAGTTTCTGAAAATACTGCTTGGGGGAAAAGATTACTATGTACATTATTGTCATTATGCATTATTATAGCATTTTGTAGAGTCAGAATTTCTAGTTAATTCTTTTCCCCATTCCTTTAATGGCTATTGGTTTGAATCTTGTTCTTGACGGTACAGAAAGATTAAGGACTTCAGGTGACATGTTGGCAGAATCAAAGTTAGAAACCAAACTCTGTAGCCACTTTCCCACTTACTAAACTAATAGGTCATTCAGTAAGAGGGAGAAAAATTAATTAGCAGCTATTGATTAATTTATATTTTGTAGTTCACCTAGTGGTTGTATCTAAAAATATTTTAGCTTTGACCTCCCCTGCACTCCAAGGATTTTATAGTTCATAAATTCAGAGAAGAGCTTCTTCATTTCTTCCTTTCATATGTTGCCTTAGAGTCAAGCCTGTGGTTGACTCTTAAGGAAATATTGCTCTTCCCTGAATTATCACTCAATGATATTTATCTGAAAGATCTACATAGGAGTGATATATTGTATCAAAAGGATATTCTGAGAATGTAGGGCACCTACACTATAAGCAACCTGTGGATTCTGAAGTAGAGAATCAACATGGAAAGCTAATCTGTCTCTGTGCTGTACACAAAGAGAATTTTCCTCTGAGGATTTATGAAAACATGTTCCCTGATCCATGAAAGGAAGTGTCTTACCTTAGAGGTATCTAAGTGGTTAGAGCACTAGGCCTGCAGTCAGGAAGTTCAAATGCTGCTTCAAATATATACCAGCAGTCTGACTTAGTAGCCAGTCACTTAACTTCTTTTTTTTTTTTTACTTCTGTCTGCTTCAGTTTCCTCAACTGTAAAATACAGATCACAGTAGTTACCTATTCAACCAGGTCGTTGAGAGGATCAAAAGAGAATATTTGTAAAAATGCCTAGCACAGTGCCCATACATAGTAGGTGTTTAATAAGTGCTTGTTCCCTTCCTTTATTCCCTTCCCACTTAACATTTATTAGTTAGCACTAATTGCTAACTAATAAGTAAAAACTATTTGCAAGTAAAACCACAAAAGAGTTAGGTAGTTAGCAGTCCCATGTAGCTTTTCCCTGTTTTGCAGGTTTCTTTGTTGATCCAAAAGGTAGAATTAATAAGACCCCAGTGAAATAACTGGTTTCTCCTGTGGTATTCTGCCTTCTCTCTTTGGAGTTATCATAACCTTACAATTAACAGCCCTGATTGAAAAAGGACCAATTTTGAGATGGTCATAATCTCAGTTAGAAGGGATTTCAGAGGTCATATAGTCCAAGAGGGAGAAGACATATCCTTGGACTGCATAAAAAATATTGAATTTAATTCTATCAATTCCTACTCCCTGTTAATAAATTAGAGAGAAAATCAGGAGCTCATTTGCATCCCTGGAGTGCTGTTAGGTATACTGTCACCATGCTGCTGCCTTCTAATGTGCCAGATTTATTAACTGAGATGTCTTAGGAAATAATTTGATTGGTCATTGTGGATTGGAAGCAAAGATAATCATAGAATTTTAGAGCTACAGGGGACCTAGTTCAACCCCATCATTTTCATGATAATGTTCTTACCTAGTTCTGCTCCTATCTGTTCAACTTCTCTGTCTTCTCACTTGGTTCTTATTAGTACATGACTAACCAAAGGTGTTCCACTAAACTCTATCTTTGGCCTTCTCATTTCACTCTGTCTCACTTGGTGTTGTGGATAGAGCTAGCATTGGAGCCAGGAATATCTGGATTCAAGTCTCCCATTTGACACATAATAGCTGTGTGACCCTGGCCAAGTCAACAAACTTCTCATTGCTTTCAAGCAATTCATAGAAATAAGTTAGAGAATAAGTATATATCTGCATTGGTAATCTTGCTTTTACTTAACTGGTACTGATAAAATTACAGGTCCAGTTAAAAAAAAAAGAACAAGGGGAAATTAATTAAATGATAGTAGTATAATCTGAGCTTTATATGTTCTGAATATTAGGTGAAAAAATCCATACAAGATAGAAACAGAGGGTCATATAACAAAAGGACTTAGGGAGAGGGATCGTCATCAAGTAACTTAAGAGCTTCTTGATTTTGGCTGCAGTGTTTTGATTGTTCTAGAGAAACTAATGTTGAAAAATAAGTACATGGCCATATTGGTGAAGTAGAAGGCATTTTCCAGTTAAAGAGAAAGGAATCTCATGTTTTTTAGCAGTAAACTTGTTATGTAAAGGAGGAAAGGGGAAGAATTATATCCAATGTCTCTTACTTGGACCATGTGTACATTGATTAAAATATGACTTTTGTTTCTTCCTATGCTATAGTTCTTTCCTTGCAATAATGGACCAGCTGGCTATAGGAGTCCAAGCATTCTATGGAGTGGAATGTAAAGTAGTGGCTGATGGAGGGCTTAGTTTCTAACTCTGATTCTGTCACTATGTCATAACATTGTCATTGTTAATTTTTTTGTGTCTCCAAGAATACGATTAAAACTAGTAACCTTTAGAAAGGCATGAAGAGAATTAACTGGTAATTCTGACTATAAAATGCTGTAATAATCTGAAATGAAAATAATATACAAAGAGGCTTCTTCTCTGCCAATATCTTCGGAAATCTTAACTGGACCTTTTTTTCTACCTTTTCAAATTAAAAAAAATCCTTAATAAAACAAGAGAAATGTAAAATAGAGACATTGCATAGAAAAAGTGAGTTAAACCATAATAGTCTAGGTTTAAAAAATACCTGAGTTAGACAATAATTTAAAGAATCTGGAAAGAGAATTGAAGAAAACAAGTCAAATATAAAAATCTAAATGGAGAGGGCTAGTGAAACGTTGTAATACCATAAGTACAGCTTGGAGGTTGCTAAGAAAAGACATTTGGGTTTCTACATTTAATTCTACATAATTGAAGCAAAGTGGAATGCTACAGGATTAATCACTGTATTCAAGAGAGTCTAAATACATTCAGAATTTTTTTCCCAACTGAGCAACCCTGCCTGTCTAAATGGCATTGCTTTTTATTTCACTGTGTCTCTATAGATGTAGCCTAAACAGTCAAAGTCAGTAGAGTTGAATAATACACATGTAGCATTAAAATCTATCAATAATTATAGCTGAGCTGGCTCTTTCAGTGGCTATTAACATTGACCTATCTGTAGCAGTGATGGAGGGATTGGTGTTATGTGCCACCAGCTGTATTTAGAAAAATAACAAAAGAGTTCATATTGCCACCACCACCACCACCCTCTCTATTCATGTTATAGTTGGCAACAGTATCTGAAGAGCAGAAGAAAGGAATGGTAAAGGGTCAGGATAAAATGAACTGCCTTTTGGTCATATTGGTTTATCCAGTGGCTAAACTCTTTTTTTTT
>JAQQSZ010018922.1:0-10472 GCA_028646595.1 Phalanger gymnotis | reverse complement strand
TTTCCTCTACTTCTCTAACTTGCTTTTCCAAATTCTTTTTGAGTTCTTCCATGGCCTGAGACCAGTTCATATTTTTCTTGGAGGTTTTTGTTGTAGGCTCTATAACTTTGTTGACTTCTTCTGACTGTATGTTTTGGTCTTCTTTGTCACCAAAGAAGGATTCCAGAGTCTGAGACTGAATCTGGGTGTGTTTTTGCCGCCTGGCCATGTTCCCAGCCAACTTACTTGATGCTTGAGTTTTTCAGCAGAGTATGACTGCTTGTAGACTAAAGAGTTCTATGTTCCACACTTGGGTGGATGCACTGCCTCACCAGCACTCCTCCTTCCCCAAGAACTCCCTTCCTGGACTGGGCCTAGATCTTCAGCAGGCTCTTCACTCCTGCTCTGATCTGCCACTTAATTCCTCCCACCAGGTGGGCCTGGGGCCAGAAGCAACTGCAGCTGTAGTTCTACAGCTGCCCCACCTCCACTGCCCCAGGGGCGGTGGCTGAACCGCAAACTCTGTCCCCAGCAGCTTTTCCCACTAACCTTCTCTGTTGTCTTTGCTCTTTGTGGGTTGAAAGGTCTGGTAACTGCTGCAGCTCACTGATTCAGGGTGCTAGGGTACACCCCGCCTGGCTCCTGGTTTCCTTCGTCCGTGCCACCCATGCTGGGCTCTGCTCTGCTCAGCTCTGCTCCCCTCAGCTCCCAGCTCTGTGTAGGATAGACCTCACCCAGAGACCATCTAGGCTGTCCTGGGCTGGAGCCCTGCTTCCCTCTGCCACTTTGTGGGTTCTGCAGTTCTAGAATTGGTTCAGAGCAATTTTTTATAGGTTTTTGGAGGGACTTGGTGGGGAGCTTATGCTAGTCTCTGCTTTCTAGCTGCCATCTTGGCTCTGCCCCCTCTCTTTACTGGTTTTGTAAAACCTGAAGAACACTTCTGAAGAAATTCTCCATTGACTTGTTGATTTTTGTGGAAGGAATATTTGCATTGACTCAAAATATATCAAAGTAGTTGACAAACTTTCAGGAAGGAAGAAAGGCCCAGGGATCTATATAATGAAGAAGACAAGCTTAGGCAATTTAATGACCCTGTGTTTTCCTCAATAAAGATATGAAAGCTATTTGCACAATATGCCAAATGTTCTAATTTATTAGGGAATTATATAGAGGAGTAGGTATAAGACCGTTTTAAGACCTGTAAGCCTAGAAAGCTATAATGTCTGAGATGGAAGAGATATTAGAGAACATTTCCTCCAATCAAGTAACATTACAAATACATTATGTCCTTTTAATAGTCAATTTCTTGTAAATTTACTTGTAAATTCTTGTAAATACTTTGCAAATTTATTCGTTGAACAACATATATTACGTGAAGATACAAAATGGTTTTGGTTTAGTAGGTATAAATAAATATTCAGTGAATTGAATTATTGGGGAAGCTCTAAAATTAAAGCAATAACAATAGAAGAGAAATGCAGGTCCGAGTTGTGAAGGCCTCTTCTGTCCTAGCGATGTGTGCCTTCACAGAATCACAGAATTCTAGTTGGAAGAAACCTTAATGACCATCTAATGCAACTCACAAAAGACAGGTCTCTCTTCCCCCACCACCTCCCCCCACTTTTTGAGACTTGAAAAGAAGAGTCAGTTAGATACCTGGAAAATGCTGGCAAAAACAGTGACACAATATAACTGCCTTTGCCTCCAGGATTTACTTATTAGTGCCTCAGGATATCCAACTCTCTGCAGAATTAACTATACCTCCAACATGACTTGACCCATAAATAACCTGTCTTCTGAATAACCAGTACGGTGTCTATTGTCATCTCATATCACAGATTAAGTTTCCACATCTAGGTTCCCTCCCTTCCCCTCTCTTCAGGGGCTCAGACTTTCCCACCTTTTGAAACCAGAGGCAAACAATGCATGGGAATTTTGAATAGCCCTCCTGATTCGGTGAGCATTTCTGCATGCTTTATTTTAGCTTCTCCTCAGCTTGGCTAATATGATCTGATTTAACCAGAGCAACTATCCAGACCAGAGCCACATTCACCCTATTTGAGTAAAGGGGACACAAATTCATGTGCTCTGCTTTTAACATATAGACTATAGAATCAGCCTCAGAGAGGTCCTAGTTTTTCAGTCAATGTTATGTGTATTTCATAGCTTTACAGCTGTTTGTTAATATGAAGGACAAGCACATGGGTGCTTGCATTTCTGCTCATATCAGATGCATTGTTTTAACCCAGCATATCAAATATGCTATGCCCACCAATAGCTGATATTTTCACTAGTTCCTTTGAAATGAGAAGCTGTACTGCAGTTCAAAAAAGAAAAATCCCAGAGGAAAAATTCAGAAGAAGTAAAATATTTACTGTGCTGATAACACCAATGGAAACAACTCTAAATAAGAGATATCTAATGGTGATGTTTGGAGTCATAAAAGAAGTGGTGGAAGGTTAGGTGTTTTCTGGAGTGAGATTTCTAACACTCTGAGATCACAGTGAGTTCAGATTTAAAGCCACAGAAGTATGGAAAAGCATGCATAACAGTAATGATGATGACACACACCAATAACAATATCTGTGATTTCATTGGTTTGGATGCTCCCTTTACCAGAGCAGATTGCAGTCTATTTTATACTGATGATCTTTGTCATCTGTTCTGGACAAAAAACAAAATATTTCTTTGCATTCAGCCCTTGGCAATGAACCTCTCTACAATGTGGTAAGCTGTTCCTTGGATAACACCATCAACTGGTCTGTACTCAAAGCCTTTTCAACTCAGGACTTCCAGAGCTTGTACTACACTGATATATCCTTCAAGAAAGCTCAGTTATCTTTATGTTAAAGTCAGGCATGGGAGGAGGACTTTATAGAAGAGGATTTTATGTAATTACCTACCATAATATAAATATAAATATACAACATATAATAGAACCTTGTATAAAAATGATATATCTCCTGGAGACACCCCAGCCCACCAGAATGTGTATGAACAAGATAAAAACATGGCAAGGCAACTCACATCTTTACAAGGCTGCTGGTATTTTCTAGTGAGGTTATCATGCTATTTCCAACAGGCCTGTTAACCTATTAAATTGATGGACATTACTGGATAGATCCACCATGCCATTCTCATAGTCTTCAATGGACATGCCTCAAGTAAGATGATATGTTATTCAGCTGTGTTCTGTCACCTCCAATTTCATACTCAGCTGGAATCTTTGGCTATATCTTCCTTGGGGTAAAGCAAGTGTTGTTATACTTTCTTAGCTTAAAGCCTATAAGCGTTTTTCAACTTTGTTAGAAAAATTAAAATGGAGGCTACTTTTTGCCTAGGTTTCATCAGAAACTCTTCCTTCAAATTAAGTTTTATATCTCATTCCCTTAGAATCTTGGCTTCATTGCTTCTCATCTTGCTAGCAGGACATTCTCATCCCCTAGGTGCCAAGCCCTCAAATCAAAAGGCAGCCACATCCTAATGCACTAGAGCTTAGTGTTTTCCTTAGACTCTTCTCCTTGGTCAGGGGGTTTGAATCCTTCTGCTCCAGACTTTGCCCTAATTTACAATAACTGTTTGGAATATATTCCAATTTTCAGTCTCTGGAGATTAGATTATAAACCATGTAATTATTTTAATTTTTTGCCTTCTAACTAACAAAAAGGCTCTGTAGTTCGAAATTCCCCACTTTTCAGGCTCTAAATCTCTTTTGTTCTCCCTTATGGATGAACAGGTGAAAAAAGGCAAAGTTAAGCTAATTTGGAAAAAGTTGTCTCTTTTACCAGACTAACTGCACCATCCTGTTTGTTTGTTGTCCACAGGACAGCTAGGTAGTACAGTGGAAAAAATGTCATGCTTAGAGTCAGGAAGACCTAAGTTCAAATCTAGTCTCAGATACTTTCTAGTTATATGACCCCGGACAAGTCAATTAATCTCTGCCTCTGTGAAATAGTAATAATAATTATAGCACTTACCTCCCAGGGTTGTTGTGAAGATCAAATGAGATAATAATTATAAGGCACAGTGCCAAACACACAATAAGTTCTATAGAAATGCTAATTATTATTTTGGTTTTGTTTTGATTTCATATTCAGATGAAGCTAACTCAAATCTTCAGAGGGCCTTTTGGGGCACTCCTTTACAAAAGCAATCACATTTATATAGCATAATGAGATTTTTAAACTGAAATTTATGAAGTATATAATGTTCTGCTTATTGTATTTTATATTCTATTTGATTTTTATAATACTTCTGTAAGGCAACTGTTATTATTAACCTCATTTTGTAGTTAAGGAAAGTAAGGTTCAGAGGTGTTGTGGCTTTCTAGGGTTGTACAACGAGCATATTCCTGAGTAGAGATTTGAACCCAGATTTTTCTGACTCCAAATCGAGTGCTTTATCCATCAGACCATAGAGCCTCTGTAGGGCTTTCATATCACTTTAGATAACATCATAAGTTGAATATCTAAAGCACTATGCTCTCACCAAGCCCTCTCCCATTTTTTAGTGCAAATTCAGTTCAATTTAGACTAACATTTTTTATTGAATGTTAACTTCAAAAAGGCTTGTGCTAGGCACAGGAGGAGGCTTGGTGGCTACTTTCATGGAGATGCCAATCTAATAAGGGTGTAGATTCACAACCTAATAGGATTTTTATCTGGAAAAGATAGCTCATTTAGACTATATCTAATTCAACTCCTTCATTCGTCTACAGTAAGTAGTTAAGTGACTTCCACATGATCATATATATAATAAATCATAGCATAAATAGTGATTAAACTCAGAAACCCAAAAATAGCCATGATACATGGTAAAATATGCAACATGATAAAAGAGAAGCAGATAAAGGACTATGGGGAGTCAGAGGAGGAAGATGATATTCCTTCTTTCTAGAAGGATTAGGGCAGGCCTCATGGAGTTGAATTGAACAGATGTGAAATTTTCCATGGAGTCATACATTAAGTAGCAGTCAAATCTTATCACTAAGTATAAAAAAAAGTTTGGCATTAAAATACACTAAGTCTGAAGGTGATAGCTCATTCCTTTTAGCCTATAAAACTCATTTGCTCTGTAACTGCATCATTAAGTTACTTCTATTAATTTCACCTTAAGATTATGAGGATGATCATTGAGACCTGCTTAACACTTGAGCAAAGAAAACTCTTTTTTTGACTGTTGCCCAAATTCTGCTTTTTTAGCTCCTATTAGTATATTAAGAAAAAAATGTCTCGTAAAACATTTCAAAACTTATACAGCAAAAGTCTTCTCCCTTGACTGCTAGGTTCTAATGCTTCCCCATGCACAACTTTCCCTCAATATTGACTGACAAGGTAACTATTTCTAGGTAAATTTATTATAGCAAGTTCCAGCTCTAAAATGGTATTATTATGTAGAGTTAGGGAACTATTTTGAGTTGTAGAGAGTAATTTTGTTCCATCAGAGTGCCTCAGGCAGGATGACAGTAAGTTTAACATCAGAAAAAAAAAAACCGACTGTCCAGGAAGATTATGAAAATGCTTTTTGTTCTGTGGGTACAAATCCAGCTCAGAAGAATATTATTACTTATGAATCACTCTTCAATTTGCCAGAAATGAGTTACAGAAAAAATGATTGTAGGTCGGAAGTGTTCACCAGCTTACTTCTCCAACCTCATACAATTCTTCCACTCTGATTAAAAAGGTTCTCATTTATGAGTTAAAAGAACATACTTATTTCTGCTCCACATGTTTATTTATGGATGCTACAATCATCATCACCCTCTTCTCCCCCAAATCCAGGATGTGAATTTATATTTTTCATCCTCTATGGACAGACTTTCAGGATTTTCATTATCTATCTGAATTTAGTCCGTATGCCTTATTTCAGTTTTTTCAACATATGAAACCATAGACTACACTTTCTGACTGCAGAAGAGAAAAGGCATCAGATTTCTTGAACTATTTTTTTTTTCATTTTGATTCTCAGTAATGAAAAACAACATCAGCACCCAGGAAAGTCTCACTCTGTGTGCATAAGATGAATGGTTTTTCATGTGGAATAGTCACTGGAACTCAATGGTTGCACAAGTCTTCACTAGCTGAATGAAATAGAGTAAATTAGACATAAAAATATCGCATCTGACACAGGTCTACTAGATGCTACACCTAAATCAAAGTTCAACAATCTTTCAAATTGGTAGATCCTGCTAAAGAGGAAGTGAGAAATCAACAGTACAATTGTCCTTAATCGGGTGACTTCTAACTACAGTAGTCATGTGACACTGTAACTGCATTTAATTCACATTTTTAACACTTTAAGTGTATGAGGTTTATTATTATTTAATTTAAAGCTCTTGTTTTCAAAAAAAATTGCCTTAATTTCAAGTATGCTGCTGGTAAAAGTTTTGTTCATTTAGGTGAGAGAATCCTAGCTGGTATTTCAATTTATAACTGTATGTAACAGTGTCTTCACATCCTCCTCTAATGCTTCATTGTATCATGGATATGATCCGAGGTCCTTGACTGCCAGTGCATTCCAGACTCCAGATGTATCTCTAAGCTGAAAAAGGCTAGCAATATGATAGCAATAGTGTAGGCACAGTTTTATAGTGCTTTGGGCATAGTTTCAAATTGCTCTCCTAAATGGTTAGATCAGTTTACCATGCCACCAACAATGCATTAGTGTTCCTGTTTTCCCACATCTTCAACATTTATCATTTTCCTTTTCTGGCATATTAGTCAATCTATAGGTGTGACATGATACCTCAGAGTTGTTTGAATTTGCATTTCTCTAATTAATAGTGATTTGGAGCATTTTTTCATATGACTATAATTAATTTAATTTCTTCATCTGAAAACTGCCTGTTCATATCCTACGATCATTTATAAATTGAGCAAATGGCTCGTATTCTTATAAATTAAACTCAGTTCTCTCTATATTTCAGAAATGAAGCCTTCTATCAGAGATACTGACTGTAAAGTTTGTTTCCTAGCTTTCTCGTTTTCTTCTAATCTTGCTTGCATTGACATTGTTTGTACAAAAACTCTGTCATTTAGTATAATCAAAATTATCCATTTTCTATTTTGTAATGTTCTCTATCTCTAGTTTGATCATAAATTCTTCCCTTCTCCATAGATCTGAGAGGTAGACTATTCCTTGTTCTCCTAATTTGCTTATGATGTCACCCATTATGTCTAAATCATGTACCTGTTTTGACCTTATCTTGGTATACAGTGTGAGATACTGATATGTGCCTAGTTTCTGTAATACTATTTTACTAATACTAATTTATATATTTGTAAATATTCATCCATTTCACTTAGATTGTCAGATCTATTGGCAAACAGTTGGGAAAAATAGCTCCTAATTATTGCTTCAATTTTCTCTTCATTGTTGTTGAAGTCACTTTCCATATTTTATACTGGTAGTTTGGTTTTCTTCTTTCTTTTCTTTTAATCTAATTAGCCAAACACTTATCTTTTTTCTCATAAAACAGGGTCTTAGTATTTTTTTATTAGTTGAATAGATTTTCTGCTTTCAATTTTATCACTCTCACCTTTGATTTTCAGATTTTCTACTTCGGTATTTAATTTGGGATTTTTAATTTGTTCTTTTTCTAGTTTTTTTTTTAATAGCATGCCTTACAATATTTCTGTTACATTGTAAACAGTACATTTCACTTTGCTTGAGCTCATCTAAGTCTTTCCAGGTTTTTCTGAGAGCATCCTGCTCACCATTTCTTATAGCACAATAATATTCCATCATAACCACATACCAAAATTTGTTTACCCATTCTCAAATTGATTGATATATCCTCAATTTCCAATTCTTTGCCACCAAAAAAGAACTACTATAAATTTTTTTGTACATATAGGTCCTTTTCCTTTTAAAAAAAAAAACTCTCTTTTGCAATACAGACCTAGTAGTGGTATTACTAAGTCAAAGGGTATTCATGGTTTTAAATCTCTTTGGGCACAGTTCCAAATTGCTCTTCAGAATGGTTGAATCATCTCACTACTCTACCAACAGTGCATCAATATCTCATTTTTCCCCACATCTTCTCCAACATTTGTAATTTTCCTTTTCTGTCCTGTTAGCCAATCTAATAGGTATGAAGTAGTACCTCAGAATTGTTTTAACTTGCATTTTTCCCAATCAATAGTGAGTTAGTGGTTCATCATTTCTTAAAGCACAATAGTATTCCTTCACAATTATATACAAGAACTTATTCAGCCATTCCCCAATTGATGCTATTTGGATTATTATGCTAAATTCAAGATATTAAATTTTAGGAGGTTATGTTAATGAATTATGCAAATTTGATGGGTATTGAATTATTTTTTGTATATCTTGTTTGTACATAGTTGTTTGTCTTCCCTGGTAGACTGGGAACTCCAGGAAGGAAAGAACTGTATTTTTGCCTTTGTATACCCAGTGCCAGCACAGTACCTGGTATGTAGTAGGATAATAAATATTTATTCACTGATTGACTAACATTGAGGAAGACCTGGATAATCTCACAGAAAGTGGGATTTCAGCTGACACTTGAAAGAAGCCAGAGAAGCTATGTAGAAAAGACGAGGAGGGAAAGCATTCCAGGCATCGGAGGCAGTCGTTTGAGACATGGAGTATGTGATGAAAAGAACAGCAACAAGGAGGTCATAGTTAGTGGACTGTAGAATAGATGGGAGGGAGTAAAGCATAAGAAAATGAAAAAGGAATGGGGAAAGTTATGAATGATTTTCAAAATGAACAAGAGGCTTTTTTTGTTGTTTTATCTCAGAGCCTGTGAAGTTTAGTGAATTGGGAAGTGATATGATCAGACCTATGAGTACATACCATATATCAAATACGCAAATTCAGGATGAAGAATAGATGGCTAAAAGAAATCATGTCAAAAAATCTTTGAGGTTTTAATGCACTATAAGATCACCATCAGCTTATATGATAATCCCAAAACCAAATGTAATTTAACCTATATTAATAGGACTTTAGTATTCTGAACAATATATTTAAACTATATTAGTAGGACTTTAGTATCTTGAACAAATGGGGAAGCTAGGTGGTAGTAGATACAGTGCTGGGCCTGCACTCAGGAAGATCTGACTTTAAGACTCTGGCCTCAGACACTTAGTAGCTGTGTGATCCAGGGCAATTCCTTGACCCTGTTTGACTCAGTTGTCTAATTTCTAAAATGAGCTGGAGAAAAAAATGGCAAAGTACTCCAATATCTTTTCCAAGAAAACCCCAAAATGGGTCATGAATAGTTGGATGTGAATGAAAATGTCTAAACAATGATAACAACATCCCAAACAAAAGACACATTAGTTCTGTTAGGCTCTTTCTCAGACAGATTTTAAATTTATTATTGTAAATTCAAGACATTAACTTTTATGAGAAATGGTAACAAATTAATTGCACTAAGATGAAGAGAATCAGGATGGTGTAGTTTTTCCAATGAAATATTTCACATTGTCTTACATTTTTTCATTCTTTTGCTTCTGTTTTATAATTTCTTGATTTCTCGTGAAGTCACTAGCCTCCACTTGCTCCCTTCTAATTTTTAGCATAGTATTTTCTTCAGTGGTTTTTTGGACCTCCTTTTCCATCTGGCTAATTCTGCCTGTTAAGTCATTCTTCTCATCGGCTTTTTGGAGCTCTTGCCATTTGAGTTAGACTATTTCTTAAGGTGTTATTTTCTTCAGTATTTTTTGGGGTCTCCTTTAGGAAATCATTGACTTTTTTTTCATGATTTTCTTGCATCACTCTGATTACTCTTCCCAATTTTTCCTCTACTTCTCTTACTTCCTTTTCTAAATCCTTTTTGAGCTCTTCAATGGCCCAAGACCAATTCATATTTTTTCTTGGAGGCTTTTGATGTGGGTTCTTTGACTTTGTTGACTTCTTCTGGCTGTATGTTTTGATCTTTGTCACCAAAAAAGATTCTATAGTTTGAGTCTGAGTTTTTACACTGCCTGCTCACACTCCCAGCCAACTACTTGACCCTTGAGCTTTTTGTCAGGGAATGATTGCTTTTAGAGTGGAGAGTGCTTTGTCCCAAGGCTCAGGGGCCTTGTGCTGATGTTTTCAAAGCTACTTCTACTTCACAGTCACTTCAAGCTCTTCCACACCAGTGCTCCTTCTCCCCCAAGAACTGCCAACCAGGACTGAGTGATCCAGGTCCTAGCAGGGCAAAGCAAGAGAATAGTGCCTCTGAATCAGCAAAGTACTTCCTGCACTCCCACTCTGATCTGCCACTTGATTACAATGTGGGCCAGACTCTGGAAGCAGCCACCAGAGCTTCCTGATGCTGCTGCCTGCTGCCCCTGGGGCTGAGGCTGGACCATGTGATTCTTTCACCCAGATCCAGCCATTTTCCCACTGACCTGCTGTAGTAGGAAGGCCGAATTTATGATCTCAAATATAATCATGTATATGTTTGAATGGTCCGAAATCGCAAGGTATGAGAGATTCTCTAAGGAGAAAACAACAAGAAATTTATTTAGGCCCCA
>JAQQSZ010018921.1:0-10472 GCA_028646595.1 Phalanger gymnotis | reverse complement strand
GAAGAAAAAGGAATTGAAGGAATTAGAATAGGCAAAGAAGAAACTAAATTATCACTTTTCGCAGATGACATGATGGTTTACTTAGAGAATCCTAGGGATTCAAGTAAAAAACTACTTGAAATAAAAAACAACTTTAGCAAAGTTGCAGGATATAAAATAAACCCACATAATTCCTCAGCATTCCTATATATTACTAACAAAGCCCAACAGCAAGAGATAGAAAAAGAAATTCCATTTAAAGTTACCGTAGATCCTATAAAATATTTGGGAGTCTACCTGCCAAGACAAACCCAGGGCCTATATGAACACAATTACAAAACACTTTTCACACAAATAAAGTCAGATCTAAATAAATGGAGTAACATCAGTTGCTCGTGGTTAGGCCAAGCTAATATAACAAAAATGACAATTTTACCTAAATTAATTTACTTATTCAGTGCCATACCAATCAAACTACAAAAAAATTATTTTATAGATATGGATAAAATAATAACAAAATTCATCTGGAAGAACAAAAAGTCCAGAATATCTAGGGAATTAATGAAAAGAAATGCTAGAGAAGGTGGCCTAGCCATACCAGATATCAAACTGTACTATAAAGCAGCAGTCCTCAAAACTACCTGATACTGGCTAAGAAACAGAGTGGTGGATCTGTGGAATAGGTTAGGTACACAAGACACAGAAGTCAATGACTATAGCAATCTACTCTTTCATAAAGCCAAAGAATCCAGCTTCTGGGTTAAGAATTAATTCACTATTTCACAAAAACTGCTTGGAAAAATTGGAAAATAGATGGCAGAAACTGGGCATAGACCCATATCTTACACCATATACCAAAATAAAGTCAAAATGGGCACATGATTTAGGAATAAAGGCTGATACTACAAGCAATTTGGGAGAGCAAGGAATAGTTTACCTGTCAGATTTATGGGAAAGGGAAGAATTCATGACCCAACAAAAGATAGAGAGCATTACAAAATGCAAAATGGGTAATTTTCACTATGTTAAACTGAAAAGTTTTTGTGTAAACAGAGCCAATGCAACAAAGATTAGGAAGGAAGCAGAAAAGTAGGAGAAAATCTTTACAACTAGTGTCTCTGATGAAGGCCTCATATCTAAAATATACAGGGAACTGAGCCACGTTTAGAGGAATAAAAGTCATTCCCCAATTGAGAAATGGTCAAAGGATATGAACAGGCAGTTTTCAGAGGAAGAAATTAAAGATATCTAAGGGCATATGAAAAAATGCTCTAAATCACTAATGATTAGAGAAATGCAAATCAAAACAACTCTTAGGTACCACATCTTTCCTGTCAGATTGGCTAACATGACAAAACAGGAAAATGATAAATGCTGGAGAGCATGTGGGAAAATTGGAACATTAATACATTGTTGGTGGAGTCGTGAACAGATCCAGCCATTTTGGAGAGCACTTTGGAACTATGCCCAAAAGGCTATAAAAATCTGCATACCCTTTGACCCAGCAATACCACTCCTGGGGCTATTTTGCAAAGAGGTCACACAAGTGGGAAAGGGATCTGTATGTACAAAAATATTTACAGCAGCTCTTTTTGTGGTGGCAAAGAATTGGAAATCAAGGGGGTGCCCATCAACTGGGGAATGGGTAAACAAGTTGTGGTATATGAATGTAATGGAATACTATTGTGCTATAAGAAATGCGGGACATATTGACTTCATAGTAACCTGGAAAGACCTACATGATATGATGCTGAGTGAGAGGAGCTGAACCAGGAGAACATTGTACACAACCACAGACATATTGATTCTGTGAGGACTAACTTTGATAGACTTGACTCTCCTCAGCAATACAAGGCTCGAAGACAACTCCAAAGGACTCATGATAGAATGAGTTGGCTACATCCAGAGAAACAACTATGGAGACTGAATGCAGAGTGAGGCAAACTATTTGCTCTCCTTTTTCCCCTCTTTTTTGGTTTGGTTTCTTCTCTCTCATGATTCATTCCGTTGGTCACAATTCTTCTTTGCAACTTGACTACTGTGTAAGTAAGTTTAATGCGAAGGTTTATGTAGAATCTATATCGGGGTGCATGCCATCTTGGGGGGTAAGAGGGAGGGGAGGGAAGGGAAGAAAATGTGAAACTCAAGAACTTGTAAAACTAAGTGTTGTAAACTAAAAATAAAAAATCTAATTTAAAAAATTAAGACTAAAATCAACGTGTATTATCAAATTCCTCAGGGTTAATAAATCCACACATGACTACATAAAAAAATTCACTTTCACCATGCCTCATTTGTCTACCATTTTGGGACATTGATTTGCATCTATTCAGTTGGGTGGGAACCCGACACACTTTCCTCCACCCTTCACTACCCAAAAAGATGAGAACAGGTGGATGCTTGTGCATTTGTCTTGAAAAGAAAACCAGACTTGGGAGTAGGAAGACCTGAATTTCAGTCTCAAATCCAATGGCTTCATGACCCTGGGCAAATCATTTTCTATCTCTGAGACTCTGTTTCCTCCTCTGTAAAATGGGGATACTAATACTTGTGATATCAACCTCAAAGGCCTGATACGAGGCAAGTGCTTGTTAAATCTTAGAGTACTGTGCTATAAATGGGTATTATTCTTATTCTTAGCTTAAAAAGAATGCCAAAAGAAGTCATCTTCTTGCCTGCAGCTCTCAGGCAAGGAGGTGGAAGGGACCTTGTGGATCCTAGTCCAGCCCCTCCTTTTGAAGAGGCAGAGATTGAAGTCTAGAGAAGTCAAGAGACTTGTCCAAGGTCACACAGGTCAAAACAGCGGGATTGGTATTTGAAGCCAGATGTTCTCACTCCAGATCTTGCCCTCTTTCTGCCTCACTAAGCAGATTACCTGAGTGCAGGTTTATTTAAGTAATCATCATCATCATCACCATCTAGCATTTTATTCTCGCAACAACCCTGTGAAGTATTATTATCCCCATTTCACAGATAAGGAAACTGAGGCAGAAAGTGATTCAGTGACTTGCTCAGGGTCATACAGCTAGCAAATGTCTGAAGCAGGATTTGAACTCAGGTCTTCCTGACTCCTAGTCCAGTATAGTACTCTGTGGTTTTCACCCCCCTGTTGTGATTTGGCATTGTGCACAGGAGTTTAGGCAATTCTATTTGAGCTGCCCTGTGAGCAGGGTCTTAGTCCAGTGGTACTAGTGTGAAAGATTTTCAGTGTTCAGTTTTCACTGTGCCTCAGAAATCTGCAAATAGTATAAATCAGGGCTTGATGTGGTGTTGTATTGATTGTCTAGACTTTGGGAAATAATGGAGAATGTTAGTAATGCTCAAACAGTTAGCAGCATACCCCTGTCTCAGTTGCTCCCCACACCCACCTCAGCACATTTGGATAAGCCATCCCCAATGCCGGAATGTACTTCCTCCTCATCTCTATCCGTCATCATTCTTCAAGGCTCCCCTCAGGTACCATTGTCTCTCCAAAGCCTTTCCTCATCTTTTCCTTTCTTCCTCCAGCCCTTTATTCTCTTTCTCCCCTCCAAATTACCCTCTATTTACTTCTGTGCTTAACAAATGCTTGTTGAAATCAATTGAATTTTGTTAACTTCAACTGTTTTTCATGATCAAAATGAATAGCAGCTCCATTTCTGTAGGGCTTCCAAGCTTACTTAGCACTTCCTTACAACTAGGCCAAGTCCTAGGCAGTGTGTGAGTAGCCACATTTCACAGATGAGGAGACAAGGAGATTCCAAGTCCAGTGGGTTCTCCACTAAAAAAGAAATGCAATGCTGGAAATAACAGATGGTGGGGCATTGTAAAGAGTGTGGGATTTGGCATCAGAGGAACTAGGTTTGAAGCCTGGCTCTGTCACTTACTACCTGTGTGACTGAGCAAATCACATGACCTCTCTAGGCCTCAGTTTCCTCATCTGTAAGATGAAGGGATTTTAACGTCATTTCTAGTTCTAATCTACAACCCCACCCATCATTCTATGGTCTATCATGGCAGTATCTACTAGGCTTTCTAAAGATCACAGCATCGTATATGGATCACTGAATTGGATCCAGGAAGATCTGGGTTCATATCCTTCTTTTTGCAACTCTTGGACCCCGAGCAAATCACCTATTCTACGTCCCTCAAATAACTGCCTAAGGCTTGGCTATTTGCTAGCTATGTGACCTCAGGCCAGTCACTTAACCTCTATAGGCCTCAGTTTCCTCAACTGCAGAATAAGGAAGTTGGACTGAATGGCCTCTGAGATCTCCTCCTGCTCTAGGTCTGAGATCTTGTCATCTACTAAGTTATCTGGGAGTTCCCATTAGCCTCCTGAGTGGTTCACTGGATAGCACTTCACAGGCAAGGTGATGTGTGTGAGCATTCATATTTCCTGCATGCTCCTTTCCCCTCTATCAGATGCCCCACAATAAGAAGCTGGAGAGAAGGAGCAATTGCTGGAACCTTAATTTGTATTATTAGCATCTTGTTAAGTACCATCACCTCCTCAGTAAGTTACCAGGTTTGTTGGCTACAGTAGATCAGTTGGAAAAAATCTGGTGATTCTGGCTTCCCTGGCTTCCTTCCAGATTCAGCTCAGATCCCACCTACTGCAAGAGGCTGTTCCCAGCCCCTTGGCCCAATGCTACTGCCTTCCCTTGGAGATTTCCTCCCATCGACACTGTGTCTGTCTTACATGATGTCTCTCCCACTGGAATGTGAGCTCCTTGAGGGCAGGGGCTGTGTTGTTACCATTCTTTGTATCCCCGTCACTTAGCACAGTGCCTGGCAGTTAGTAAATAATAAATGCTTGTTGACTGACAAACTGATGTATGTCCAGTAGAGGCTCAGTCCAGTACCATCTCCTCCCTTCCACGCTCCACCCTCCCTGGATCCTGCCCACTTGAAAGCGTTCTTTCTCCCTAAATTGTCCCAGAGCACCTGTCAGGATCTTTCCTTTGCCTTCCACGGCTCCCTCCCTAGCCAGAATAATTGAGTTTTTTCTGATTGATCTACTGTGGCCAACAGGCCTGGTTACTTACTGAGGAGGTGAGGGTAAGTACCAAGACGCTACTAACACAAATGAAGATTCTGGCACTTGCTCCTTCAACCTCGGCTTCTTATTGTGGGGAATCTGATATTACACTTATCAGCATACTTGTCATTCCCTACCACCCTCCCTCTCCTTGTAAAATAGAATGTTAGGTCTCCTTGAGGAAAGCAACTTCGTCATTTTCATCTTCCCTTCCTTAGTGCCCTGCACACAGAAGATACTTAATAACCAGGAGGATGAAGGGATTCTAAACCACATCTTCTTATAAGGAGCTGGGGCTGTTTCGCCTGCAAAAGAGACCTAAAGGGAACATGATCGCTGTCTTCAGATATCTGAAGGGCTGCCACGGGGAAAAGGGAGTCCATTTCTTATACTTTGGAAGCTTCTGAATGCAATACTAGGACAAATGGGCAGAAGTTATAAGGAAGTAGATCGAAGTTCAATAAAGCGATGCTCTTTCTAACAATTAGTTGTCCATCAAAGGAATGGGCTGCCAGCAGGGCACTGGTGCTGTCACTTGTTGAGAATGTTAAAAGGGGATTGGTTAATCTACTTGTCAGGGGTGGGGTGAAATTAGATCACCTCAGAGAGCCCTTCAACCTCAGCTTCCTTGATCTTATGATTCTAATCTGAGAAAGTAATCCACACTAAGGTTTTAGTGGGTACCATGGGGCTAATGAGTTATCCCTCCCATGCACACATTTTAACAGATGCCTTTTAGAGGCACAGAACTTTCATTCAAGCTGATAATTCTAATGGTGGCATTTTCAGGCTGGAGCTGAAGCAGGGGTGAGGAGAGAAAGAGAACTTTTGGGGCAGATGGGCCCTTGTGGCACCTTTTATATCACACTACACAACCATCCACTCTACCATCAGGTATGGTGAGCCATGATTCCTATTCCCTTAGGGACAAATAGACCTGGCCTTTCCTTCTAGCAAGTTGGGAACAGTCAAACACATCCAAGATCTGTGATCCTCATTGCTGTGGAAACTCCCTCCACTGATGCAAATTGCAATCTATCTATAACTTCATAGTTAAGTCTTAGAATTGCCGGAAGCTCAGGCCACATGCTTGGTGATGGCAGAGGTGGGATGTAAAGTGACGGCCTCTGGCTCCAGGATCAGTTCTCTAGCCACTTATACCGTGTCAATTCTCATTCTATAAATCTATAATCTTGTAAAGTAATAGATTCTTGAAGTATTGATGATGATAATAACAACCATAACAATAGCTGATATTTCCACGGCTTGCAAAGCCTATTGCATACAACAGCTCCATGAAGTGGACAGTGTAAGCATTAATTTTCCCATGTTACACCTTTGCAAAGCCCTTTATATATATATCTAATCTCATTGAAGCCTTACAACAATGAAGTAGATGCCATTATTACACCCATTTTACAGATGAGAAAAACCAACGCTCAGAGAGGTAAAGGGGCATAGACCCCAGGTCACAAAACTAGAGAGCAGCACTGAATCTCATAGATGGAAGGGACCTTCTAGTGCCATCTAGTTTAACTCATACCCAACAGGAATCCCCCTACTACAACACACCCAACAAGTGATTGTCCAGCCTCTGCTTAGCGACCTCCAAGGAAGTGGGACTCATCACCTCTTAATGCAGCCCATTTCACTTTGGGACAGTTCTCATTGTTAGGAAGTTTTTCCTGACATCCAGCCTAAATTTGCTTTCCACTAAGTCTCCCTCCCCCCTCTCTGTTGCTCCTAGTTGTGCTCTCTGGGACCAAATAGAAAGAGTCTAAGCTATCTTCCTCATGACAGCCCTTCAAAAACATAGTTATCAGGCCTAGCCTGAGTCTTCTCTTATCCAAGCTAAACATCTCTAGTTTCTTTCACTGATTCTTATATGTTTTCAAGGTCCTTCATCACCTTCTGCTATAGTCTTATGCCTTATTTCCACTATGACCATAATTTGAGGCCTTAATATTTTGTTTTGAGCAGAGCTCCAGCAGATGTCTGGATAACTGAAGTCTCCATTACTACCATACTGGGCCTCTGTGTTAAGTCTGTGACGTTTCCTGAACTCCTCATCTGTTTTCTTTTTCTGTCCAAAGTGTTGATCACAAAATTGATTTTTTTTCTCCCTCTGTTGATCTTTACCTAAATGCTCTCCACTGTGTCTTCCTGCCTCTCTATGCCTAGGGTCCCTGGCACAAGTATACCTTTTTAATATACAGTACTACCCCCCTCTTTTGCTCAGTCTATTTCTTTTGAATAAGCCATATTCCTACCATGAATTTCATCCCACCTGAGGCCATTTGCTTCCTTGTCTTAGAATCTCTATGTCCTCTTGCTATTTCCCCAAGCTTTGGGCACTTGAGTACAGACATTAAGGACTTCGCGATTTTTGGCAGTCTAGGCTATTTGGTAATGTGGCCTACTTGGCAACATGGCTACTCATAATATGGCTTCCTTGGCAATATGGCCTACTTGGCAATGTCGTCTACTTGGTAATATGGCCTACTTGGCAATATGGTCTACTTGGTAATATGGCCTACTTGGCAACACGCTCTACTTGGCAGTACAGTCTACTTGGCAATATGGTTTACTTGGTAATATGGACTACTTGGTGCTCCCAGTACATGCCATTCCATAGCCTTCACATTTTTGCTAAGGCTCTTCCCAATGCCTGGAATATGCTCTCTCCTCTTACTCTTATTTTCTTAGAATGAAAAACATCCTTCGGGATTCACTTCAAGGGCCACCTTCTACATGAAGATTTTCCCATTCTCCTATTTTTGATACTGCTTTCCTCACCCCCAATATTACTTGGTATTTACCTTCATATATACATACCGTTGTCACCAATAACCTAAGTTGTTGAGAACAGGAACATTTTCTCTTTTGTCTTTGTATCCTCAATGCTTATGATAGTGCTTGGTGCATACCAGGCACTTAATAAGTGCTAGGTGATTGACCAATAGCCCAGTTTTTTCATTTTATGAAATGTGGAAACTGAGGCCCAGAAGGAAAACGACTTGTCCCAAATTAGAGCGGTTTAGCTTGGAGGCTAAACCCGGACTGGAGGAGGCCAGGCTTTTTTTTACTAACCCTCAAATATATGTTGAACTAGAACACCTGATATCCTGATGATGTTGCTGACACTTAGCTCACAAGTACAAATATGCCAATTGGATTGTGGTTGAGTGGGCAGGATGGATGCTAAACTAACTTACATCAGATAAAAGGTACAATGGAAAGAAGATGCACGTAAGCAAACCTCTGTTGACCTTGGAAAGCTTTAAAGATATAGAAATAAACATCTCTTCCTTCAATATTGCTGCCTAGAATCTGGCCTCTTGCTTTGGATGGTCTCATAGTTCTCAGGCCTAATGGAGCCTGTGGGGTGTGAAGAGAACACCGTTCTCCTTGGCAATCATATTTCAATGAGCTTAATAGTGCCATGAGGTTAGTGTCATGGTTCTTAGATCCCATAGGAAGACATCGATTATTAGGAAGGTAGGTGACTGACTCAGGATGGGAGAAGTTATAGGAAGAACAGAAATTAACACCCCCAAACTTGCTGGGTTTCCCCTATCCCAATACTTGCTACCAAACCGAAACCCCAAAATGTGATTGGGCCAACCAGAGGAATGCCAAGGTCCATTCTGGCTCAAAGATACAATGATCCTAGGAAAATAAATGATGCTTCCAGTCAACTAGTTAATGTATACATGCTTTTTAATGGGGCAAAACCAACTATAACATTTCTATGGTGTTTTTAAGCACTTAACAAACCTTTTTTTAATGCTTGTAATGAACCTGGGAGGTAGGTTATTTTTGCTCCCATTTCAGAGACAAAATCAACAACAGAAACGGTGTCTCTGAATGGCCCAAGTGACTGGCCCAGGGCCAGATAACTAATAAATTTTGATACCGGTCTCACATCTACCTCCTTCTGCTGACAAGTCCTGTCTTCTATCATGGTGGGATGGTAATGAAGCAATCTGGTCACAGACTTCTGGGAAGTGAATAAAAGAAAGGAGACGTCTGATAAAAATGGTGCCCTTGTCCTTGTCCCAACTCCCCTTGTCCCTTCCCCATACTTGGGTTGGGTTTTTTCAGTCTAACATCCACATGGTCTCATGTCACCCGGATCCCATTATGACCACCAAGCACAGATTTACCAACCAGCTTTCCAAGAATAGGGCTGTAGTCTGTGGCTGGGGAGTTTTTGTTTCAACAGCTTTCCCTTATGAAGCTCCATCACCTTGATGGGTACCTTATTAGTTCAGAAGCACCAATAAACTGAGCTTAACAGCCTTGACTAGGAAACAATACACAATGTATGAGACAGAAAGAACTTTAGGACACAGAAGGTCAGAATTTAGATCAGAGAGGCACCTTGAAACACAGAATGTCAGAACACAAGAGTGTGGACCCATGCTTATGACACTGTAAATGAAAACATTTGTCCAAGGTGATCTCAAGGTCCTTTACAGCTTTAAATCTATGATTATAAGGACACTTAAAGGCTGATGAGCTCAGATTAATTACAGCAACTAATCTTGGTCCCCCAAATGACTGCATATATACTTTGTGTGTGTGTGTGTGGGGGGAGTCCTGGGACTTCCGTGAGGGCAGAACATTTCAAAGAACACCAGATGTCATCACTTCATTAGTTGTTTTTGTTGAAATGCTCTTCAGTGAAGGCAGGCAGGGTACAACAGGGAATGGGGTGAGGAAGTCAATTCATCCATGAAACATCTTAAGAAACATAGAACATCAGAACAAGGGGGCAATTTCCCAATCATCTAGTCAAACATTCTTATTTTACAGGTGGAACCTGAGGCCCAGAAAAGTTGGCTCGAACCCCATTCTCCTGACCCAGGTCCATACTATTTCTAATATCACCATAAAATCTGATGATACATTGCTGCTTAGTATAGACACCAATCTCCCTGTTAAAAGTGCTGGACAGCTTTTCTCATTTGATAACAACAGGAAAGCAACATCAGCCGCCAAGCCAGGACTCAAACCCAGTTCCTTTGACTCCCAGGAGAGTGTAGTAACCCTTTTGTTCTTCTACTTTGCTCCATGCCTGGGAAGAAACCACTTTGTAAACTAGAAAGTGACATCCTATTATCATGAGGTACTTTAGCGGTCTTTTTAGCCTCAGTGTTCAGCTACCTTTCCTTATAAGCAAAGAAACCCTGTGTCTATGACTTTATTAGGACATGTTTGTTAATGATTTGAGCTCACGGGGAGACAGGCTCGGAGAAAGCTGGGCACCCGAAACCAGCAGAGGCCTCCCAACACAGGATGGCACTCCGTGGAAGATAAGGAAGGACACTACATCCTGCTAAAAGGCACCATAAACAATGAAGCAATATCATTGTTTAACATTTATGCACCAAGTGGTATGGCATGCAAAATCTCAGAGGAGAGGTTAAGGGAGTTACAGGAAGAAATAGACAGCAAAACTACAATATTG
>JAQQSZ010018920.1:0-10472 GCA_028646595.1 Phalanger gymnotis | reverse complement strand
CCTCTCAAAAAGGTTTTCTTTTTCATCAATGAATTTTTGTATCTCTTTTTTTAGCTTCTTTTTTTCATTTGGCAAAGTCTGTTATTTTCTTCAGTATTTTTTATGCCTCTTTTGCCAAGTTATTATTAACTGTTTTTAATTATTTTTTTCCTATGCTCTTGTTCCTTTACCTAACTTTTCATCTGCCATTCTTATCTAATTTTGAAAATAATTTTGAATTCTTCTAAGAATTTTTGTTGGGCTTGTGTCCAGTTTATATTTTTCTTTAAGGCTTTGCTTATAGCTGTTTTTACTTCATTGAGTTTGTGTCTGGATCTTCCCTGTCACCATAGTAGATTTTTATAGTCAGGTTCTTTTTTTGTTGTTTGCTCATTTTCTTTCCCTATTTCTTGATTTGGCACTTTATGTTAATATTGTGCTCTATTCTCAGCATGGGAAGTTGAGAGGGTCACTGTTTCAAGCTTCAGAGTTTTTTGCTATTTTCAGAGCTAGTTCTGGGGTGTAGAAATTTTTGGTGCTTCCAGAGTGGCGTGATCTTGGAAGAGGTGTTGTCAGTGCTATCCTGGTTTTAACTTAGTTCATTACCCAGCAAGAGCCCCTGATCTTTTGGGATTGTAATCAATACTACTTCTGAAGGTACTTGAACCCTTGGGGCCAAAAATGATACTGTGCCTCAGGGTTTCTACTCCCTCTTGACCAAAATACTCATATCTGCCCTTGAACAATAACCCAGGTGTGGGTATGGGCAATGTAGTTGGCAAATGATGTCTGAACCCGCATCCAGTGCTCCACAGGGGTATCTATAATCTCTTTCTGACAATTTACCAGGTCCCATTACAGTCTCTTGCTTGAAAATTTCCAAAGCTTGTTGCTTCTGTCACCACCACCTAGTCCCACCACTGATGTTTCATCCACATGGACTCTGGGCCAGCCTCTACTCCTATGTCATAGACTTGTATTTCCGACCTCCTATGTTATCTTGATCTCTTTACTCTCACTATTGCCTTTTGTTGACTCTTCTACTCCAGAGTTTGATTTAAGGATTATTTTAAAGTTGTTTGGAGGGGAATGTGGGAAGGGTTCAGCTGAATATTTTCTCTGCCATCTTTGCTCTACCTCCCCAGAAGCCCTGTAGTTGTTTTGCTTTTTAAAGAAGCTGTATAGCTCCTCCCCACCCCCCACCATACATTGTAGAAAAGATCCAAGCCCAGGCCTGGTTTGGTCCAGATAACCAACAACATCTGCTTCAATTCTCAGATTCTATAAGACAAAAGCCTGAAATATTTATGGTACCAATTTTAAGAAAATCTACATGTAAAATCACACATAAAAAAGATAAATTAGAAGCAGTTATTAATTCTACAGATTTTTTTTTTTGCCAAAGGCAGAGTTATAACTAGGTCAGGGTGACTGAGGCTTTTTGCTCATGGCCCTGAAATTTAGAGGTTGCTAATATTGCTTATACTCCTTCAGCAGATTGATACAATGTATTTCAGTACACAATTGGCAAGGACAAATACTTAAAATAACTCATTTCCAGAGAGTCCAAAACTTAGTCATACCCCAGGTGAGCTGCTACTTGGCCATCCTTTCCTCTTTTTCCTAGCTGTTGCTTCGTAGAAATAGCATTATGGTGGTCCTGTGTCTCTGACCATACAGATTTGTGTCCCAATTTCTAAGGTCTTTTCCTGAGTTCCCCCTTACTCCAGGTAACTAAATTTGTTTTTAAAATTTTAATTTGAGAATGCCCTGTACTATATGCCTCAGTGCATGCTGTGGTCCTTGCCCAGGGCACCAGTGACAAAAATTACTTTTTGTAGACCGCTTTTATTCATATTAACTCCACTCATATGCACAAAGTGTATTTTCCAGGAGAGAAATTTAAAACTAGATGTTAGGAGCCTTTGGCAATATTAATTATGATGTCAGTCAATGAAAAGGCATTTTGCACACACAAAAATAATCTTACACATAATTTTTCAGCAGCACAGCTATTGCTTAAAGCAACGTTCTCCTCTAGTCAAATCTCTTACTAACTTCTTGTGAAATTCAAAACACCAGATGATCCCTAATACAAAGGATTTCTCAAGGGCACGTGGACTGTTTTGTACTTGAAGAGTTGGGTGATTTTTTTCCCAAATATTTCTGTTTAAAATGGTAAAGATGGAAAGGGATTGTTTTCCTTTTTTTGCAAGATTTTCAGAAACAAGAATGGCATAAAAAATTTATTTCTATCTATATAAAGGGGCTACCATCATTAATCTGTCAAACAACCTCTGCTGAAGAAATGGCCTCCCTGATGCTTAGAAATTTGTTTAGAAAAAGACATTGCTGAAGGCTAAATGAAATCCTTTTCATGTTTATAAAGGAAATTTTATGAAATTAATTCTGCAAATATTCATTTAGAGCCTGTTATGTGTAAGGCCTCAAAGAAAGCAGATTTTAGTGAAAGAAAACCCTTACCCTCAAAGAAGCTATAACTTGGTAAGGGAAAGAAGACGGATAGATGAATAGTAAAAGGTAAAATGTGAAAGGTCTATAACAGAGCTCAAATTGAAGAGTCAGAGAAAGAAACGGTGTCCTGAGATTCAATAACTGTGTAAAATAATCCGTTGATGGCAGCCAAGTAAAGAAAGAACATTTTTTGTTATTAAAATGTAATATATCATCTTGTCTTACTTTTTAGAAGATATAAAAGAATAACAACTATGAAAATAATAGAAATTCAGACACTTCACTACTCAATGACCTACTCAGTCTAGAAATTAAATTAGGTCAATGAACAATCCACTAAGGAAAAAAAGAAAAGAAAAAAAAAAGTTAAGTGATGGCCCTTTGATTCCTCTATTTTATATTTTACAGAAAATATTAGTTGATAAAACCCGATTTTTTTTACCTGATACAATTATATGGCTTCAAATGAATGACTACTATTCCTTACATACAGTAATGTTTAATTTACGGATAGTCACATTTAATCAACCAATCAACAAACAGTTATTATGGGTATCTGGTGCTGTCTGAGGCACTGAGAAATCATAGATCAAAGTAAAGCATTCTTAAGAAAACCTAGATTCTACTGGAGAGGTTACGACATTTTCCCAGGTAATAAAATAGATGATAGACACAAATTAAATACAAGGTAATTGGAAGGCCAGGGTCATTGGCAAAGTAGGGAACTATGAAAGGTGATTCTTGAGGGCCTTGAAGGGAATAAGGGTCCAAGAAGTAAAAAGGAGAAGGAAGAGGTTACAAAAACAGAGGAGCATGCAAGATCAAATGAGTGGGAATAAAATGGAAATAACCTAGTCAGTTAAGATGAAGCCACATTTTAGGGGGATTTAAATGCCAAACAGAGTATTTCTATTTGTAGTTTATCCTAGAGTAATAGGAATTAACTAGAATTTTTTAAACAAGGAAGCATGGGGTCAGTATTTTGGAAGGATAAATTGGAGAGAAGATAGTGGAAGGAGAGAGGCCAATTAAAAGGCTATTGTAGTTATCCAGGTATGTGGCTCTGAGGTCCTGGTCATGGTGTGAGTGAAGAGAGGAGAACAGATCCTAGCCATCTTATGAAGGTAAAATTAGCAAGACTTTGTTATTTATTGGATTTGAAGGGTGAATGAAAATAAAGACTAGATGATTTTGCCTTTGTTGTTAACCTGAGTGACTAAAACGACAAGAGCTCTCTAAGGCTATCACCCTAAAGTCAGAGATCTAAAGAAAAAAGAAAAATCCTTGTTTATAGTTGTCAAGTCATTGTAGATTTAAAGATTGTATACAATTAAAACTTGATTGCTCTTCTGGAGCCTGAAAATTCTCATATTTCCTTTATTTTCCCTCAATTCAATCTTAAAATATATCACCTTCTCCTTTACGCCTGTGTTTTGTCTCCCTCTTCTTTTTCCTATTATTTAGATCAGCCTTAACAGTGTTGGTTTTCAGGTTAGGGAATGCCCTCTGTGGAAGATGACATTTTCCGCCTAGTGCCACACTGCCCTCTAGTGCTCAGAATGAGATATTCTCCGGGTTTCCACAAACTCTAAATCAGAGGGACACCATTTTACGCTTCATAGACAAACCAGCAGTGTTTATGTAGAATCTCCACGGCAGTTTTTTTGTAGCCACAAGATAACATCCTCTCTGTTCTTCTGTAGGCTCTTGATGCTTTCTCCTGGAAAATGTTGCTCCTGTTTTCTTTTAATGAGTCCCGGGTTTTTAAGCTGCCAATTCTTAATTATTCATAGTAGCCAATACCAAGATACCTGAGATTCCATATATAATTCCAGAATCTCATTTAACCTACCCCAAATCACTAAACCTATGATGTAGACAGGATATTTTTCCATAATGTCAGCTCCTAAGACGATGATTTCTAAGGTCCTCTCTAGCTTTAAGTCTGATTTCATAATATTATTAGGTAGAAATTCTTGGCGTTAGAGACAATAGCTGTTCCCCTTCCTACCCACAATCCTCATTTCAGAAAAGTTCAGAAAAAAAAGCTTGTCACCCTATAGGCCAACAGGAAATGGTCATTTGCTGGCTCTCCAAAGCTCTTAAGAGAGCCCCTTTCAAATAGTAAGAATGCATTTCTTTGAATTCCAATCTTTTCCTCTGCCTCTTTCCTACCTTTCGGCAGTTATTACTGAGTTAATGGCATGCCAAATACAAATGTACCACACAAGATCTTCTCACCAGATGGTCCCCAAAGAGTTACTCTTGGTTCCAAGATACTTGATGTGTCAGAATCTCCTCTAACCCAAAGCTCACAAGCCCTTTCCAATGTGTTGCCTAATGAACCAGAAGGCTCCCCTTAGTTCAGATGAAAGGCATTTAATGAAATAACATTGTAATAAAAGTAAGAACTTAATAGTTAGCCCTGTAAACTTTAAGCTCTCTATTCACAAATGCACAACATTCAGCAGGAAGAGTAGCTAACGGAGAGGGATATGCATGGGGCATGCACAGGTGGGGAACATAGGAATCAGGGCACGAATGTGGAGAGCAGCTTTGGATTTTGCAAAACAGTTCATCTCTTCTTGCTAATTTTCTGGGCTGCTTCTCAGATGGCTTGTACTCTGCTAGGAATTGTTCTTTACTTCTGTCCACCAGGCTTCCCCTATTAGACTCTGAGTTCCTTGAGGGCAGGGGTTGTTTTTACCTTTTCTTTTTTTTATCTTCAGCACTTAGTACAGTGCCTGGTACATAATACGCACTTAATAAAATACTTGTTCTCTGACTGACTAGCTGGCTCTTTCAGCCAGGTCTTTTTGTCAAGAGTAATGTTCCTTTCAACCCAGTTTATCAAAAAAAGCTATCCAATGCTCAGGGTAAGAGCATGTCTGTTCTTTTCTTCCCTACTGTACTCCTTGGATCCCTCAATTCAATTCTCATAGATCTGTTTTATTTTTTTTTCTATATCAACTGTTATCTTTTGTTTTAACATCAGTCATGTCCTCACTCCTCTTACCAACCCCAATTGGACCATCTTCTGATAAAGTTAAAAAAAAATTTAAAAATAGAACTCACTGTTTGACAAAAACTTCTTGGAAAACTGGAAAATAGTATGGCAGAAACTGGGCATAGATCAATGTCTGACACTGTATACAAGAATAAAGTCCAAATGGGTACATGATCAAGGTATAAAGGCTATAAAAATCAGGGGTGCAAGGAATACTTTATCTGTCAGATTTATGGAGAATGCAGGAATTCATGACCAAACAAGAGATAGAGAAAATTATGAAATGCAAAATGGATTACTATGATCACATTAAATTGAAAAGTTTTTGCACAGAGCCAATGCAACCAAGATTAGGAGAGAAGCAGAAAACTGGGAAATAATTTTTACAACCAGTATTTCTGATGAAGGCCTCATTTCTAAAATATATAGAGAACTGAGTCAAATTTACAAGAATACAAGTCATTCTCCAATTGATTAATGGTCAAAGGATATGAACAGGAAGTTTTCAGAGGATGAAATTAAAGCTATCTATAGTCATATGAAAAAATTCTCTAAATCACTATTGATTAGAGAGATGCAAATCAAAACAACTCTGAGGTACCACATCACACCTATCAGATTGGCTAACACGACAAAACAGGAAAATGATAAATGTTGGAAAAAATGTGGGAAAGTTGAAACACTAATTCATTGTTGGTGGAGCTGTGTGAGCTAATCCAACTGTTCTGGAAAGCAATTTGGAACTATGGTCAAAGGAATAAAAAAAATGTACATACCCTTTGACCCAGTAATATGGCTTCTAGGATTGTATCCCAAAGAGATCATAAAATGGGAAAAGACTCACATATATAAAATATTTATAGCAGCTCTTTTTGTGGCGGCCAAGAACTGGAAATCAAGGGGATGCTCATCAATGGGAGAATGGCTGAACAAGTTGTGGTATATGAATATAATGGAATGCTATTGTGCTATGAGAAATGGTGAGCAGGCAGACTTTGGGAAAACCTGGAAAGACTTACAAGAACTGATGCTAAGTGAAATGAGCGAATTCAAGAGAACATTGTACACAGTAACAGCCACAGTATGTGAGGACAGATTTTGATAGACTTAGCCCTTCCCAGCAATGCAAGTATCTAAAACTTTTCCAAAGGACTTATGATGGAAAATGCCATCCACATCCAGAGAACAAACTATGGAGTGAAAATGCAGAGTGAAGCCGACTCTTTTATTTCTTGTTTTGTTTTGTTTTGTTTCTCATGATTTATCCCATTGATTATAATTCTTCTATGCAACACAATTAATGTGAAAATGTGCTTACTAGGCATGTATGTGTAGAGCCCATATCGGATTACATGATGTCTTAGGGAGAGAAGGGGAAGGGAGAGGGTGAAAATTTAAAACTTAAAGAAATGAATGTGGAAAACTGAAGATAAATTAAATATTAAAAAGTTTAAAATATCCAATAAAGGGACTCTTTCTGACAACGTGTACACTATTTATCCTAGTAGTTTCTCTGCTGAGAGGGAGGAGGCATATTTCATCAGTCTCTTCTCTGGAATCTCAAACAATTTTTCCATTACTCAGACTTTTGTTGGTGGTATTCTTTCACTTCGTTGCAGTTACCATATGCTGTTCTCTTGGTTCTGCTTATTTCAGGTTGCTTCAGTTCATAAAATTTTTCCCATATTCTTTGAATTTCTTATATTTGTCATTTCTTAATGCACAATAATGTTCCATTTCATTCAAATACCATTAGGTTTGCAGTTTTTTAGCCATAATTCCATCAATTGGCACTTACTTTATTTCTAGTTCTTTTCCAAAACATTCTATGGACATGTGCATATGTGTATACACATAGATAGATAGATAGATAGATAGATAGATAGATAGATAGATAGATAGATAGATAGATATGGATGTTTATATATACACATAGATACAGCTGTATATAACCCTGTTTCTGTCTTTGAGTTCATTAAAGCATATGACCAGTGATTAGGATTAGGATTTTGTGTTGGTAAGCAAAATGGGCTCTTTAGCACTTAGTTCACCCAAGTGCCCTTGAGGAGTTTGTCTTTGTTTCCTTTGAGTAATTCGGTGTATTTCATTGAGCCTTACTAGCTGCTAAGCTCCAGGCCCAAACCCCTATTAGGCATGGAACCTATGTGGGTGTGGATTGGTGACTGGGGTGTGGCCCAATGTGGGGCTGGCAAAGGGAAGGTTAACTCCAGAACCATGCCTGTCTTGAGTCTTACTAAGTGCTAAGCCCCAGGCTCTAAGCCCTACTAGGTGTTAACCTAACCTATGTGGAGGTGAACCTCGCAGGGTCCCTTAGGATGTTTGATAACGTCTGAAACCCTATAAGAAGAGAGGACAGAGCCATTTGCAGAAGGACTTTCACTTGTGCTGGTGTGCTGATGCAGAGACTTGGGCAGCTGTAGCTAAGGGCTCTCCAGCTTGTAACCCGGATGCTGGGACTTTGTTAAACTCTGGTAACTATACATTGGTCTGTCTGTTGATGTTTGTAATTTGTTCGTATTTGTTCTGAATTTCAGGATGTTGGCTCTTTTTCCCTGAACTAAGTGAATGATATTTGTATGCTGAATTAAAGTAAGCTTGTCAACCCTTTCATGTAGCTTTCCTTAGTTAAGCAGATCCAAAGAACCTGTGCTTTTGCAGTGTGTTGGCAGCTTTCTGGGTGCTGGCTGTTAGTGGATCTTACACCCCCACAGAGGATGCTAGCTGGATTGTTGAAACATATTTTCAGCTCAAAGTACAGTTTAGTCACCAGAAAACCATTTTTAGTTCTTAATACCTAACATACTATCCCACAAAAGAGGCAAATATCCTTAGGGTTCTTCCTCAAATGGAAACAGGGCTGAGTAAACTGCAATAAGGAAATTGTGTATATCTTCTGCCATGCTTCCCTTTCTATATAGACCATGAAGGCTGGACTAGCTGGAGAAGTCTTGAGGACTAGTGACTTCCCCTCAGTGATAAATCAAATACTGGTCTCTCTATCCAAACATTAAAAAAATGTACAGGTAAGGAACAGAGATAGAAAACCTCAAAGATATTTTTGAATGAAAGAAATTGTATCTTTAAGAAGGACTCTAAGTCTCTTTTTGCCTTTAAAGTGAAAAGTAGAGATTTCCTTTTCTTTTTGGCTATGTCCTAAATGACCTTTTCTTATTCTGGTCCTCTAAACATCTTTAAACCAAATTCACAGCAGGTTTCTACAGGTATATTATTAGCTTCTGCTAATCAGACTTGAAAATCTACAAAGATGTTAAGGGTTGTTTCAAAGCATTGTTTTCACAGTTAAAATCAATAAAAAGGCAGTTAATGGGCAAGTCTTTCAGTAATTCCTGAATTCTATGGAATATTTTTAAAGGAAAGCTTAGGTTTGGTGTCATGGAGTATATCCATCCATCTATCTATCTATCTATCTATCCATATATACACGCATATATTTACATACATATGTGTGTGCATGTGTATATATGTGTATACACAAAAAATAAATAAATACAATCCTCCTAAAATTAAAATCCATCAAACACAAAATGGATATAAAATCAACCACATTTAGGGTGTGTGGAATTTTTTTAGAGAGCTAAATAATCATATATCTTAGAGGCCATCCAGAGTCACATTTTTAAAAATCAACAATAAGAATAATAACTAAATTATTATTGCAATTGCTTCTGGAAAGGTAATTCAATTAATTCCTCTATTGCTCCAGTCTTCATTCCTACTTCTAGATCAGCCATCACACCCACCACTGAGGGGAGAAATCATTGCAGAGAGGGAGCACACTTTCCTAATAACCACTAGAAACAACTACTGACCAACTCCTGCCTGACAGGAAGAGGAACACAAAAGCTCTAAGAGTGGCAGTCCCCCACCCAGACCACTGGAACTTCTTCCATCACAACTATCAACTGCTGTGCAGAGGGCCCAGCTGTACCTATCCAATATCACTCAATCTAAGTAGTAAAGCACCCTGAAGGATACAGGAAACAACATGTGTCAAGCAATTCAAAGCACCACCATATCTCCTCTAACTTTGATGGAGACGTCCCTGGATCCTGAACCCAAATGCTTTGGTAATAGTCACGCTTCAATAGCAGCAACCTCAGTCATCATCCTGAGAATTGATCCTTGTGGAGATACAACCTAGAAACTACTTCAAATTTACATCCACAGCTATTGAAGACACAGAAAAGAAAGTTCTCGTCACCAAATGCCTTAACATTGTCAAATGATTGACTATCAAACTGATATGGTTTTATCAGTAGAAATGAATTAGCACAGACCTGCACAACATGGGAGTAGGTAAGGGCCAAAAGGAAAACAGGCTAAATCTCTTGGAGCCACAGAAAAGTAAGAATAGAGACAGATTGACAATGGTTGATTACTGCGGGTCCCATCACAAACAAAAGAGTGCATAGTGGCAACCCTACATTTTTTGTGGGTCACCCAAAATTCTTTGGCAGGCTTCAAACAGCCTGTGGGCCATATGTTGTACAGGCCTGAATTAGAGGCATTACCACCATCTGCTTTTCTGTAACCCAAGACCCATGGGGGCTTTCCATTTGAGTTGCAACTGAAACCTTTATTATGTCTTACCTCCTTCCTTAGAATGTGTGCTCCTAAAAACCATGGAAAAATAAGCTAAAAATTAATTGAAAACTAAATCTAATTCTAAAGAATGAGTGGGCCAAAGAACAAATCAGAGAAACAATTAATAACTTCATTCAAGAGAATGACACTAATGACACAAAATTTGTGGGATGCAGCAAAAGCAGTTCTTAGGGGAAGTTTTATATCTCTAAATGCTCACATGAATAAAATAAGGAAAAAGGAGATCAATGATTTGGGCACACAACTGAAAAAGCTAGAAAAAAAACAAATTGAAAATCCCCAATTAAATACCAAATTAGAAATACTGAAAATCAAAGGAGAGATTAATAAAATTGAAACAAAGAAAACTATTGAATTAATAAAT
>JAQQSZ010018919.1:0-10472 GCA_028646595.1 Phalanger gymnotis | reverse complement strand
TGTGAGCTGGGAGCCCTGAGGTGGCCAGCTCCTGGTCATGTATCACTCATCTACTATGAGTCTGCTAATTGGTTCCTGTTGTCCAGAAGACCCGGCAGTACATCACTCCCAGGTGACATACCTGGGAAAAGAAGAGGCAGAACCATCAGTTCCATATTTTTTTTTCAACCTAGAATTCAAGGATAAATAGCAAATGGTCAGGTTTTTTAAAAAATTATTTTTCCCAATTGCATGTTAAAAGTTTTTAACATCATTAAAAAATTGAGTTCCAAATTCTCATCTTCTCTCCTTCTCTCCTCCCTCATTGAGAAGGCAAGCATTTTGGCAGAGGTTATACATGTGGAGGCATGCAAAACATATTTCCATATCAGTCATGTTGTGAAACAGAAAACTGTCAGTTTTTAAACCACAAAGGAGAAAATCATGCATGAAATATGTTTTGGATCTACAGTAACCTCCCATTTATCTATACCTCAAATAGCTAAGGCTCAAATGACAGGAACTTTTCTGTCTAGATCTTCATTTATCTAACCGTAAGTAAACCGGTTGCTATCAGGGATGTCTTTGAAGGGGCGCGTTAGGGGGTCAGGACAAATTAAGCACGAGGTCTTACACCCTCTGCTTCTACAGGGCTGATGTTCAGATAAGAACCCTGAGTCACTGCAGGATCCTGAATTGCAATCAAAGAAAGACTTTATTATATGCACTGTAGAATTTCAGTGGTTTATTTGGATTTGTTAATTGAATGGTTTAACTGAATCTAAAATTTAGAATTTTATTATAGCAGAATTCTTTCAAAACTGATTATCCACAGAAGGTAATTCTCAGTTAATCAGAATAATCAAGGAAACAGAATGAGACCTCACTGTATTTTCTTTCCAGGTTCTGAATTTCACATTAGTCTCTCCCGATATGTTGATTGAGCATGCGGTAGGATTCTTCCTTGAGGATGTGGCTTGTTTCAAAAAACAAGGTAAGAAGCTGGTATGATAAGATTAGCACTAAAAACTAGGGCTGCTCCATGTCCAGGAGCCTTCAGGCTGCTGTTCCAACTGGGTCCTAGCAACAGCAGGTGAAAAGACTATGGTGAGCTCAGAATTGGCCTGTCTCTCATAGCTGCTACAATGAACTTTTACATAGGCAGTCTTTGTCTTTATGGATCATATGAATCTAATGCTGAAGAGAGACACTGAGATCATCTGGATAAACTCCTGCATTTTATGGAGGAGGCCCCTCTTACCTGTCTGATCGCTCCTTCTCAGTGTCTGTGGCTAGATCTTCATCCAGGACATGTCCAGTAACCCTGGATGTCCCCCAAGGCTCTATCCTGGGCCCTCTTCTCCCCTTTCTCTTTACTACTTCATTTACCCATCTCATCAGCTCCCATTAATTTAATTAATATCGCTATGCTAGTGATTCTCAGATCTATCAATCCTGCCCTAACCTCTCTGCTGCCCATTGGATATTTTGAAGACGATGTCCTTTAGTCATCTTAAACTTAACATATCCAAAACTGAGCTTCTTATCTTCTTCCCCTCCCCAAACCTTCCCTTCTTCCTACGTGTTCAGTTGTGTCTGAGTCTTCATGACCCCATTTGGGGTTTTCTTGGCAGAGATACTGGAGTGGTTTGCCATTTCCTTCTCCAGCTCATTTCACAGATGAGAAAACTGAGGCAGAATTAAGTGATTTGCCCAGGGTCACACAGCTAGGAAGTGTCAGAGACTGGACCTGAACTTAAGTCTTCTCAACTTCTTAATTCCTCTATCTGCTGCACAATTACTCAATTATAAGCAGTAAGCCAAATTAAAAAAAAAAACAAACCAACTCTTATTCAACTTCTGTACCATGAGGAGCAAGCACAATCCATTTCATTCTGCTTTGGGACATTTTTCTTTTATTTGTCTCTCCGAATATCCATTTCTATTTCCCTTAGAAGCTAGAATTTAAGTAAGGAAATTAAGAGGCCGGTTCAGGGATGTGTTTGGTAAATGTTTAACAACTGGCTTTCTGAAAAAAAAATATGCAAGATGCTAGTCAACATTATTAGGATTTTTTCTTTCACTTTCTTAAGTCCAGACAACCAACAGAATAACAAATCAAGCCTTAATCTGTAGTGACTGCCCTTTCCTGAGGTGTAGAGGTTTAGACTGAAAATGTAACGATAGTTTCTGTGAGAGCAGCACAGCCGTGTGTGTGTGTGTGTGTGTGTGTGTGTGTGTGTGTATGTGTGTGTGTGTGCGTGCTGGTATTCAGAAGTTCATTCCTCCAGCAAGTTATTATTTTAGGTTCCTAAAACCCAATCTCATTTTACAGTTGAGGAAACCAAAGCCCAGAGAGATAGGCCACCTTTCCCAAGCTCACACAAGTAGCAAACATCAGACGGAGGTTTGAACCCGAGTCATCGACTTCAGAGTGAGCGTTCTTTCTACCCTGCCAAGCAGATATCAGACTAAGTGCTGAGCAAACAAACATAACATCTTTTTGAAAAGATTTCCCATCGTTTATTTATTTTTGTCTTACCACATTTTTATGCAAATGTAATTTCTAGGAGTGATCCCTAAGCACCTGTGTTTTTTACCCCTTTTCAAGGTGTGACTTTCTGCACAACTGAACACTTTCAGAAACACTCCTGAAATCCTCTTGCCTGACTTTTATCTTTTAATGTTTTTTTTTTTCTCAGATCCAATTCAGGCATTATCTTTTGCAAAAGGTGGTGATTCGTAATCCAGGAAGTAGATGGAAGGAGGAAAAAAATAGCATTTACAAACACCACCTAATATATCAACTGCTAACATATCAACTGTGCTTTATATTAGATCTCAGAGGGATTGACAAATTCTGCCTCCGGTCTTTAGTTTGTGAGTTGGGAGTTTTCTTGAAAGCTTTGCTCTGTCTCTGGGAGCTCAGTGTTGTGCTTTTAGTCCCAGGCTTATCAGGAAGTGTACATTTCTTAGAGTACAATACTAATAAAGGGGTCCTGGAACAAAGCGTGCTTAACCATTGCATAGTTATAATGCCCTCAGATTCTCTGCTATTCTAAAAATAACTGAAGAGCAAACCTCCCAGGGCAGAGGGGCCCCTCAGGCAAACCTTCAGGGTTTCAGCATTGCATATGAATTGAATCTTCTCACAATTGTATAATTAAGAGACTGGGTTAAGATTAATAGAGCAACACGCATACAAGGGAAAATGAGTTTGTAACTAGAAAAAAGCCTCAGATAAGCGCCTGGGACGTTATACTTGTCAAGCATTCCCCTGGTATCATTCCCCAGAGATAAGAGGGGCTTCTCTTCTGTACTGTAAGCTCCACCTTCTCTGTAAGTAATTGAGCTCTTCCTCAAGGCGGATAACCACTCTCCAAAACACGTGGATGCTGCATCTCTGCTCTGTAAACACCAGAATACCACACAGATAATGTCAGTGATAATAACAGCTAGCATTTAGAGAGTGCTTTACTAAGATTATAACATTTGATTTTCACAAGCACCCCGTGAGGTAGGTGCTATTATGGTCCCTCTTTTATAAATGAGGAAACTGAATCTGAGAGTGACTTAACCTCTTAAGGTAGGTCAGTTAGTAAATGTCTTAGGCAACATTTGAACTCAGGTCTTCCTCATTTCATGTTCCGTACTCTAGCCACTATAACTTCTAGGTACCCCATCAATAACCAATCATTCACAGATGAGGAACAGAGGAAAACAGGGTTAAGTGACTTGCCCAGGGTCACACAGCTAGTGGCTGAGGCCAGATTTGAAGTCAGATAGATGAGGCTTCCTTACTCCAGGCCTGGGGCTCTGTGCCCTAGGGCATCACCTGGCTACCCATAGACATAATTAGCAAAAACATTTACTAAGGTGGCACAGACACAACAATAGCTAAAAAAAATTTCTTCCCATAAAACTGAGGTGTACTTTCCCACAATCAACCCCAATATTGATTGAAGAACAGACACTCACATAGAAATATCTTAGTAGAGGACACACTTCTGGGACACAGGTGGATAAGACTATTCATACATCCCATGGTGCAGGGCCCCAGGGTCTTTTCATCCCTCAGGGAGTCCTCGTGTAGCTGGGCCTTCAGCCCCTGATGCAAGCCAGAGCCAGTGCCCTTTCTACCCTGGGAACAGAGCTCAGATATAAAAGAAAGGAAAATGGTCAAAAAGATGAGTAAAAAAACAATAACAAGAAAAAGAATTTAACCATAGAAAGTTACTTTGGTGTCAGGGAAGATCAAGACACAAACTCAGAAGAAGACAACAATGTCAAATCTCCAAAGAAAAGTGGTCTCAAGTCCAGAAAGAACTCATGAAAGAGCTCAAAAAAGAGCTTAAAAATCATATAAGGGAGGGAGAAGAAAAATTGGAAAAAGAAATAAGAGTGATGCAAGAGAATTATGAAGAAAGAGCCAACAGCTTGGAAAAAGAAAACAACTCCTTAAAAAGTAGAATTGGCCAAATGGAAAAGGAGATATAAAAATCCACTGAAGAAAACAACTCTTTAGAGAGTACAATTTGGCCAAATGGAAAAGAAAGTATAAAAGCTGGTTGAGGAAAACAATACTTTAAAAGTTAGAATTGGGCAAGTGGAAGCTAATGACTCCATGAGACATCAAGAATCAATCAGACAAATTCAAAAGAATGACAAAACAGAAGAAAATGTAAAATACCTCGTTGGAAAAACAACTGACCTGGAAAATAGATCCAGAAGAGACAATGTCAGAATCATTGGACTACCTGAAAGCTACAATGAAAGGGAGGATCTGGACAGCATCTTTCAAGACATTATCAAGGAAAACTGCCCTGATATCCTCAGACCAGAGGACAAAATTGTCACTGAAAGAATCCATCAATTGCCTTAGGAAAGAGATCCCCTTAGGAAAGAGATCCCAAAATAAAAACTCTAAGAAAGAACCAAAACTCCAAGGAATAGGCAAATTATAGAACTCTCAGGTCAAGGAAAAAATACTGCAAGTGGCCAGAAAGAAACAATTCAAATATCGGGGAGCCACAATCAGGATTACAAAGGGCTTGGCAGCTGCAATGAGGTCATGCGATATGATATTCCAGAAGGCACAGGAGCTAGGACTACAACCAAGAATCATCTACCCAGTGAATAAGCATAACACTTCAAGGGGAAAAAATGGTTATTTGATGAAACAGGATTTCACGCTTTCGTAAGGAGAAGATCAGAGTTGAACAAAAAATTTTATCTCCAATATCAAGACCCAAGAGAAGTCTAAAAAGGGAAAAGAAAACATAAAAGATTCAATGGAACTAGACTGTTTACATCCTTCCATGGGATGTAATTCAAAAGGCCACCAAGGGTAGAACCGATTCTTTGGCCAGACAATGGCTACTTGCCCTTCTAACCCCAGCAAGCTTGAAGAAAGAACTTCACATTTCACCAAATGATAACAGAGTGTAGACACCTCTTTGCCCTTCACTTAAGACCTTAATACTTTGCTTTCTCTGTTATCTGACCCTTGCATTTTATAATTTCATCAGCTGAAAGGTGGGGGGGGGAAGGGGGAAGAGGATTAATTAATCATGAAGCCCTCATCTACCCTGCCCCCCATTATTACTTTAATGTAAGGAGTATGTTAACCTTCTTCCTTTATTATTATAATTATTAGTCTATACTATCCTCTTTGATATGGAGTTAAAAGCTGGAGCTCATTCCTACTTTGGATGGCTTTTTCTCTAATAGCAAAACCAAAAATTGTAAAATACATGAATCATCCTTAAACTCTTCTTCCTCATTTGTTTATAAAAACAAAGGCTTTGGCCTTGATCACCACCGAGAAAATTAAAATGTGTTTGGTTTTTAACAAATACAGCATGAATTTCACAAGTTTTGGATTTCATAACAAAGAGCAAAACTCATTAACTAAGGGTAGTAATTCAAGGCCAAAAGCTTCTGTTGAACAAGCAATTACCTTTGGAAAATGGCTGTAAACTTAAGGCTGATTGCTGAAATTCCTCAGGGTCTTTGCCTACTTGGTTTTTTTTTGACAAGTTCAGGATTGATCATAGACAAAAATAAGAAGAAGGAAAAAATCGTCTTTACTATCTCTTCATCCTCCTTTTTTTTTGCTGCCACTTTCCCTCAGTCTATAGAGAACCCTACTCTTCCTCCCCTGAAATGTCCCCTGTTCTAGGGTTTACCCTCCAATCTCTTCCCTCCTTTATTCCCTATCTAAACTAAGCTGTCCTCTAGCTTACTTCCTCTGGTCCCTACAAGATAAATGAATAACTAGGGAATCAGATCAATTTGTGTTGTTACATTCCAATAGCAGCTAGGTGGCACAGTGGATAGAGGGTGGCCTTGGAGTCAGGAGACATACATCTTGAGTTCAAATCTGGCCTCAGACACTTACTAGCTATGTGACCCTGGGCAAATCACTTAACCCTGGTTGCCTCAGTTCCTCATGAGAAGGAAATGGCAAACCACTCCAAGTATTTTTGCCAAGAAAACCCCCAAATGGGGTTGGGAAGAACTGAACAAGTTACGTTCAGATAATGGCTTAATGGACTATCCCTCCCACATTTACTTGTATTTTAACTTTGGCCTTCAGAGTTTTATTCCAAAAGAACGAGGGCGGTGGGAATTTCAGGTTCTGTCCAGGATTGACCTCCTTCATATCTTAGCGTATGGTCATCTTTCTATTTCATTTCCAAGTATAGTCAGCTTCAAATATTCTTAAGTTTCCATTTTCCTCATATATCTCACCACCAAGGCTTCTCAAGATAACCTTCCCTTCCCTAAGTACAAATAATAAACAGATTCTATTTTGATCTCTCCTGTGATTCTTCCATTTCCTAAGACCTTAATTTAGAAAGGCCAAGGTCACCTACTGCATCTCAGGCCATAGTCGGTCATCTTGACTGTTGTCTTGCACTGGCTCTGATGACTCTGGAGGAGAGAGTGGGACTGATAACTTTGCACAGCTCTGCCTCACTTAAATCCAATTCATGCTCGAGTCAAGACATTGCCTACATGATGTCATTGGTCCTCTTCCAGAACAAGGAAGAACAACATTTCCCATTCTACATTCTCTGCTTCGCCTCTATGGCTGATGTCTCTTAATAAAACCACTTGAATTTAGGGAAATATCTCCATTTATTTCCAACATTTTCCAGACTCTTTGGGGAAAATGATCAAGAGGGTAAGTGAAATCAATGGCCTATGTTTCCTTTTTCTCCCAAGGTTCTCAGACCTGAACTTTGTGTAGGCATGTTCAATACAATACATGTTATTTGAAGAAAATTACTGACTTGTTTTTGTCTTTGTACATTGTAGGCCTTTAGGAAATGTTTGTGGAATTAATTTTTTTTTAAACTAAAGGCAAGGAATTTTCCTTATGAAGGAAAGCCCGTCTTAGGAATTCCCTTTCTATTGGTCCCACTAAACCTGAATCTTTTTAACTTGAAGATTCAGTGTATTAATAGGTTTTCCCCTCTTCTGGTTGATCTTAATTAAATGGGTAGAACTATATGCTTGGGTTTTTTTTTCTGAATGATGGAGTAACTTCAGAGGAGCTTTGGTAGAGAACCGGATTTAAGTCCTTTTTTTGATGAAACACTATCCTTTGGTATGTTAAGTCAGGGTCAGCCACATTTTCAGCCCCTAGAACCACCCCTCTCACTAAGTAATGCCCAGGGCCTAGGCATAGGGCTAGACAGGAAAAGATAATAAGAAGAAAGAACAGGATTGAGAAAGGAGGAATGGGAGAAATCAAGAAAGGAGGGGAAAAGGTAAGTGGATACAAAAGCAAAATTACACAGGGTGGGGAATGATGGAGGACCACCAATACTTACTTCAGGGCCACTCAGCAGCACACTGTTGCTGTGAATTGGCAGCCTCAGAATTCTGTGGTGAATTGGCTTCAGCCTGACTCAGAGCGCTGCTGCAGATTTTTCAAAGAGAATTCTTTAGGGGGTGAGGATCTGAAGATGGCACTTAGAAATTAATACTAATGACCTAGTAATTGTTTAATGGATTTCCAATGAAAAGAGTGCACTGAATTGTAGGGAAAGAGGCCATGTGAAGCATGGAGGTGCCGCTGATCAGTTATTTGGTATTGATTTCTTAGATTACTGCTTCCGATAATTAGATCAAAAAACGTTTATTTGTACATCATTGGTTATCCTAGCAGTAACGAAATCTCCATTTGCTATGTCAATGATTATTTGCATGTCTTAGAGTTTAGACAAAATTGTGCTCCTGGACTTTTGGGCTCCACTTTCCTACATTTATGCTGTGAGAAGGCACAGGGTTTGAATCCCACCTAGGGCATTTATCTGCAGTGTGACCTGAGGCAAGTCCTTAATCTCTCTGTCCCTCAGTTTCCTCACTGGAAAATGGGAAGGCGAGGGGAGATAGACTCAGTGGCCTCTAAGAGCTCTTCTATCTCTAAATCTGTGCTTCTAGGCTATAAGTCATGGGTTCATACACCATGGAGAAAATTAAGAAAATTAAGAATTCCTCCATCTATTCTGTGTACCTGGGTGACCTTTGGCCAGTTATTTTAATTTCCTTGGCCCTTAGTTTTCTGTACAAACTTAAGAGACTTTGAGACTTATTTTTCAGAGCAGACCTTTACAAGTAGACCTCCTATATAGAGGAAGCCACTCTTTGAGCAAACTGGCCCATAATGGAATGTAAACTTTTAACTGACCCCCAAATCTCTTTAAAAACACTGCAGAGCCTAGCCGGTGGGGAGTTTGGGTGGTAGGTTTCATCTTTTCTTTATCTTCCCTGTTTTACTTTGCCTTGTATCGACTGCAGGTTACAATAAATATTTGTCATTTGAAAAACTGCTTATCGTAGGTGATAAGGAATCCTAGGAAGAAGATGAGGTCAAATGGTATTTGCCAGTTGGATGGAGGAATAGCTTTTTTTTTTCCAGGCCTGTTATTTTGGAGACATCTACTCTTTCCCTTTTTGAAATTTTTTTTTAAATAGGGAATTTGTCTTCCTTTTGCTACAATTATTGGTTTTACGTGATTTGGTAAAGAGTTCAGAGGATTTTTGACATATTTTTAAATTCTTCATTTTTGTTGTTCAGTCTTATCCTACTTTTCATGGCCCCACTTGGGGTTTTCTTGGTAAAGATACTGGAATCGTTCTCCATTTCCTTCTCCAGCTCATTGTATAGATGAGGAAACTGAGGCAAACAGGGTTAAGTGACTTGTCCAGGGTCACACGGCTACTAAGTGTCTGAAGCTATATTTGAACTCTGGAAGATGAGCCTTCTGACTCCAAGCCTGGTGCTCTATCCACTGTGAGATCTAGTTGCCCTTAAATCTTCATTGTGCAATAACAAATCACATAAGATATTAAGCACATCTTTGAAAAACAATCAACATTTCCCGGTCTAATCTTGACTATACCCTAATGGTTTTTTTTTTGTTTGTTTTTTTGGAAGGGGGAAGGCAGGGCAATTGGGGTTAAGTGACTTGTCCAAGGTCACACAGCTAGTACATGTGTACTATGAACTGAACTCGGGTCCTCCTGACTCCAGGGCCGGTGCTCCACTCACTGCGCCACCTAGCTGCCCTCTACCCGTATGTTTTTAATGGGATTTAAAACAGGTGAGGGAATGGAGAGGCTTGGAGTTGCAATTGTGGGAATTGAGTGAACCACACTGACGCCATCTTGCATCTCATTCTGAAGCTAGGTCATTTCCCTTTCTATTCAATTATGGGTCTAGTCCAACTTCTGTCTCGTGAGAAAACTTTATTCAATTGTGAAAATTGGAAGAAAATCTTATTGTGTTTTTAAATCTAGCCCTGTGTGGTTGGGACCCTTAACCACCGGCCTAGGTTATGCTGACCAGAAACTCAGTCATATCCAAAGATTGGTGCAAGGAGTTTTCTCACGATTGTATATCTCAAGCAACCCATATGTCTTGTCTGAAAACTGGCCCTACACTGTTCAATCAGTTATTGTTCCCATGTTCCTTTGACTATTTACAGACACACCTCTTTTTCTGATTTCAGTGAATTGTACCTGTTCACTTTCCCCTCCCTGACTTGTAAAGTTCCTAATCTTTCATCCGATTGGATGCATCAGATTACCTAATGTTGTATTGTTTCCTTTTAATTAATTGGTCTTATCCGATTAATTGTTTTTAATGCATAAAAGTCTGTCTCCCCCTGCATTTGGGTCCAGGACTAAGCTGAGGAAAGCTACTGGTCTCAGTTTGTTGGGCAATTGGCATTCACTGTTTAATAAATTGATATTCTTGGAAGATTGAATCTTTGTTTCCTCAGTTATTTTATCTTTCACCTGCCACGCAGGCAAGTTACCAAGTTATTGAAACAGGTTTTTCTTCACCTCTTAGATAAATTTCTTAACCTTTTGTGACATGTGGCATGGTACAAGGTCACATTGCAATATTCTATCTCCATTTATGAATTCTGCAATTTTAGAATAATTTTCCTTCTCAGCATATCAATCCACTTATC
>JAQQSZ010018918.1:0-10473 GCA_028646595.1 Phalanger gymnotis | reverse complement strand
TTTTTGGATGCCTTCTGCTTGGAGAATTCTGTATACCCATCGATTTCGAACCATTCTGATATTTATATGATCCTTTTTGAGATCATAAATTCGGCCTTCCTACTACACCCCACCACCTCCCCATTTTACAAATAAATTGAGAATCATTTGCATTCATAGGATTATAGTTCTAAAACTGGTATGGACTCCAAAGGCCATCTCTTCTGCCCTTCCCACTCATTTTACAAATGAAGAAACCGAGACTCGAGGAAATTAAGCGATGTGTTCAAGGCAAGGCCTCCCAGTTTTCCTTTAAGTAAGAACTAAAATCCGACCTTCTACAGGGATTCTTCCCCAACTTATCCTAATTCTAGTGCCTTCCCTCTGTCAATTACTTCCTTTTTATCATATGTATATGTCTATATATGACATATGTATAATGTGCATACACATAGACAAACACACACATATACACACTATATTTCGCCACATAATCATCGCAGGTTTTATGCCAAATTTTTGCAAAAAACGTGGGGTGTGACCATTATGTGAAGCTTTTAAAAAATTGGCCAGTATTACTTCAAAATCATTTATTACTAAACTATATTTGGTGCAAGATTAGGAGCCATGGAATATTTGTGAATATACGTTAAAATTGAATACTGACAATGCACCTGGGTTGAGAATTCTATGCCATGGCTCACAATGCACAAGAGATAAATGGGTATCCATATGCCACTGGTGTATACGCTGCGTCTCTGTTTACCTTTTAAGCTGCATAATGAATATAATTATACCAATTATACGATTATGCAATGAAAGGTTATAAACCAATTTTTTTGAACTAGAGAAAAAAACAACAGGATGCTATGATTATGTGGTGAAATATGGTATCTTGCTTTCTATACATTTGTTTGTATGTTGTTTCTCCCACTAGATTGAAGCTCTTTGAGGGCAGGGACTGTCTTTTGCCTCCTTTTGTATCCCCAGTGCTTAGCACAGTGCCCTATTGGCTTATAGTAAGTGCTTAATAAATGCTGATTGATCAATTGACTCCAGAGCCATAGTTCTTTCCACTGTACCAGAACTTGTGCCCTGCTGCTCTATTTTTCTAGAATCAAGGATCACCTCCATACCATGAATCCAAACCCACCTTCAAACTGTGAGGATGCAACAGAGTGGGATGTTAGTGCTGGCATATTTTACAGGAACAACTATTCTTGGGATTTTTTCCCCTTTCTATTTTAATAATAATGTCTTTGTTATCTATTTTTTTAATGAACACTTAAATGCAAACTATTTCTCCTATAAAATTGCAGCTTCTTAATGCAATAAAAATGTTCTGACCCTCAGGTTAGATAAAATATTATGACCCTCAAAAGATCTGAGAAAATATTTTGAAAATGTTTTATAAGTAATTTCTTAAACTCACAGATTTTATAATGCTTGATGTAAATTAAAAAAAAAAAAGATTCCCCATTAAGGCATTGGGGTAGATATTTTAGTCACTGGTGTACGATAGTAATTCATCTAATGCAGAAGGTCAAATGCAAATTATAAATTTAAATTCATAGAATTCGTTCATTTCAAATCAACAAACATTTTATTAAGCACCTACTGTATGCCAAGAGAAAAGCACCTGTGGCTTAAAGGATACTGCACTGGCCTTAGAGCTAGGATAAAAATCCACATCTGATATACAGGAACTGTGACACGGGCAAGTCACCTAATTCCTGAATTTGCTAGGCACTTTTTAAGATAATAAGTTGCAGAGAATGTACTAGCCTGCATTGTAGAAGGAGTACCCTGTTATCAATGAAACTACAAGATCAAAATCTATTTCTATGGTTACTTAATAGTTGCTTGAGAGGTAGCTGTGTAGTAGACAGAGTTTGGGCCTGCATTCACAAAGACTAGGGTTCAAATCCTGCCGCAAATGCTTACCAGCTATGTTTTCCCGGACAACTCATTTCTCTCTGGGACTTGGCTGTTTATCTCTAAAATTAGGGGGTGGGACTAGGTGACCAATAAGATTCTTTCCAGCTCTAACAGTGTTAACCCTATGATTTTCCCCAGAATGAAACCACAGTGCTGAGTACTGATGCTTAATGTGAGGAGGGGTAGGGAAGACAACAAATCTTTATCTGTCCAGTGGGATGTGATAATATCAGAAGAAATGAATGAGTATGTGTGTACTTTAAAAAGCAGAAATACATATATATATTATCATGTATATATACATATTATATATGTGAAGGGAATGTTCACATCAGTCCAATGTTAGGGAAAATAAAATGTAATTTTTTTTCATCCATATTCACAGATTCCTTGAATCTATACACTGACCCCTTGAGGATTTATGGACCCCAAGTTAAGAACTGTTGCTTTAAATCAGGGGTAGGGAACCTGTAGCCTCTAAGCCACATGTGGTCCTCTGGGTCTTCAAGTACAGCCCTTTGATTGAATCCAAACTTCACGAAACAAATCCCCTTAATAAAAGGATTTGTTTTGTAAAACTTGGACTCAGTCAAAAGGGTATACTCAAGGACCTAGAAGGCCAACATGGCCTCAAGGCCACAAGGTGCTCCACTCCAGAAAGATAGGTCAACTTCCTTGGGAGAACTACAGTAGACTGAAACAGTTGTGAAGGAGTGTGGTGTTTCTTATCCCTACTAGTCCTTAGATCCTTGAGGAGTGAAAATATAAGTGGAAAACCCACAGCCCAAGCTCTGGGGTACAAAGTATTCAAGTTGTGATGAATCTTTCAGAGCTAATTCTTTGAAATGGAGATGGAAGATCCCTTTTTGGTGCTTCCAAGGAAGTTCCTTCATTCTAGAAGCAAGGAAAGTGGTTTCTTTGCCCCCTGGGGAATCTCCTGTGTAAAACTTAATGCCCTAAGAATTCAGTACAAAAGGAGTTTTCAGTGATGAAAATGCTCTGGTCTAAATATATGTGAGCTATAAGTCCATTTTGCTGAAACAGATAAGCTGATGTGTTCTTTTCGTATAGGTTATAGGAGAAAACTGGTCCCCTGTGAAAGGAAATAGTCTCCTTTTCTCAGCATATGAGGTAGGAAGATGGGAGACCTACACAGAAGCTGTCTGGGATGATCTCTCGGGAGTACAAATGTTTCAGGAATAGTACTATATGGGACTGTAAAAGGGGCCCAGAACAGGGAACAGGGAATGAGGGTCATTTATTAACAGCTGGGAAATTTGCTAGAAGCAGACCTAGAAGAAGGACATGCAAAATGGCAGAAATGATCAGGGGCCTGTTGTAGTGGCTAGAAATGCCACAGGAACATCACAGCCTTAATGATGTTAGTGCTTCTAGCTCTGACCAACCCTTAGACACTAAGAGATTTACTAGACTGCTTGAGGTTAGTGACTTAAGTCCCACTAATGGTCCTTACTCAGTGAAACCCTAAAATGAGGATAGACTAAATGCTTAAGGCTTCCTGATTAGTGAATCCCATGCAAGGCAGTGTCGAGAAGGGGCCTTGGATTTGATGGACTTTATTTTATTACCAAAGAATCTTTTGATATTATTCAACTTAGATGTAGTCCAGTGAGCAGGTCCTTGTCAATGCATATTATTGTTAAATGTTTGTTTATGAAAACTTATAATTCAACTCATAATCTCTGCAGACTTTGACTCTATACATGGGACCAGTGTATACCTGTCAAGACATTTGAGGAGCCCCTAGGAAGCAAAAATATGTATCCCATATACAACAGCCTTTGATTTAATACCTCCAGTAAAAGGCATCATACCACCCACTGAGGCAGCTACTATATTTCTGGACAGCTTCAGTGCCTGGCACATAGCAGATACTTAATAAAAGTGTTTTGGTTGGTTGATTATATTGAGCTGAAATTCACCTGGAAAGAAAGGAATCATATCTCTTGAAATTTGTGGTAAAGTTGTAAGTCAGGATGACTTTCAAGGTAATTGGAACATTGAGGCTATATTTCTGTGTGTATTTGTGACTTTATTCCTAGATCAGGAGGGGAGAATTCATTAGTTTAATGATTATGCAATATAGGAAGAAAACCAAAAACCTCCCATTCAATTAGCGGGCTTCCTGATTTTCTAAATGTGAGTATGGTGTTATACTCACTTCACCATGCCCCAATAGAAGAATCCTTAAAATCCTCAAATCAACTTGAAAGTGTCCTAGAAGTTTCTTAGGCTCATAAATTGACATTGGAAGAACCTTGGAGTTAGTCTAACATTTCTCACTTTGCAGATGAGGACGTTAAAGCTCAACCGCCTTAAATAGTGTGCCCAAAGTCACAAAGATAATAATTATTGGCCAAGCCAAGATTCTAATGATGATGCCATGGCCCAAAAGGGGCCTTGCCCAGGGGAAAATATTTTGCCCTGGGACCATAAGTGAGCGAACATTAGAAAGTGATGTCCCCAGCCTAGAGAAGACTGTGGGACAAACTACCCTTAGGGGGCTTCACCCAAGAATTAGGTTAGAAAGCTTAGACACTGCTCAGTCTTAGGCTGAGTAGATTTCTTTTTCATACCTTTATAATTGTCTGGTATATTATTTTTGAGTTTGTAGGTTCTCATTTCCATTATAAGTAGGTAGAATCTGTGATTTCATTAATATAGGGAACTCTTAGGTGAGGAAGCTACCTCTACTAATCCAATCTTAAAGAATTGTTTGTGCCACTAAGAGCTTAAGTTACTTGTCAAGCATTGCACAGCTAATTTACATCAAAGGTGGCATTTGAACCCACATCTTACTGATTTAGAGGTCAATTTTCTATCCACTATACCAAATTGTATTTCTCCCTCTAAGTGAATCATGGCAAACACACTCTTGTCTGGAATGCATGTAATGAGACCATAGAAGAAAGTAGAATAGAAGAAAAATTTTCAAAAAGTAAATGATAGATACGGGCATCTAATAACAATGGCAGTAGCACAAAATGCCAGTAATTTGGGTTTTGATGTATATTTGAAAAACATTTGAAGATGAAGACCCAAACAAATAAGGATTTGTCCCTATGGCTAGATCCAACAGAAAGAATCAATGTGCTGGAACTCTCACAGACCTATCCATTCCCTGCCTCCATTAGTCTTAATGTCCAAAACTATATCTTTTGCACGTTTGCTTGTAACTTTGATTCCTTGCTTTCCGGTAGGTCTGTTCCCTGAAAAAAGGCCCATCGGGGGTGGGGAACTTACAGCTTTAAGGCCACATGGGGCATTCTAGGTCCTTGGGTGCAGGCTTTTGACTAAGTCTAAGTTTTAAGGAACAAATCCTTTTATTGAAGGGATTTGTTCTGTGAAGTTTGGATTCAGTCAAAGGGCTGCACTTGAGGACCTAGAGGGCCACATGTGTCCTCAAGGCTGAAGGTTCCCCACCCCTGAATCTTTCATATTGCTAGCCTTTCAGATACTTAAACACTGCTCTCATGGCCATAAATTTTTGCTTCTCCAGGCAAAACATCCACATTTCCTTCAACGACTCCTCCTATGACTCCAAGTCCTATTATCATCCAAGTCAGTGGCTTCTAAATACTCTAGCTCACCGATGTTCTTCCTTCCTAAAATACCTCACACAGAACTAAACACAATATTCTATATGTGGTATGGCCAGAGAAGAATACAGAATGACTATCCTCTCCTTTCTGGACATGGAGTTTCTATTCATAGAGCTAAATTCATGTTAACTTTGCTGGCTTTCATACTGCATTGCCAATTCACCACCTAGGGTATTGTGTTCATAACTGTACATAGTAATTAAAATGAAATGAAAGGCAGTATCTCTGTGTCAGTGGCAAGGCAAGGACAATGGGGGAGTCTGAATCTGGAAGTTATGACTGCTTCATCTATTCTATCCAGGAGACTTTAGAAGTGACTGGTAGCTAGAGAAAACCAATAACTAAAAATTTCAAAGTAGTCAAAATAGACTCCAAATTATGGTGCCTATCATCTGCTGGCAATAAACCCACTGATTTCTAACCAAACACTGCCAAAGATATTTAAAAAAATTAACAACTGAGTATTAAGAACAGGTTTCTAAGTGTTTCTTTGGGGGAAGTACACAAGATTTTGTTTATCTTTCTGTTCTATAACTTATGTATCCCTTTTTTTACTCAAAGAAATATCATTGATGAATATTTGAAATCTTCCTCTTAAATCTCAGTCACTTATTTTATTTAAAATTAAACTCAATCCTTACTAGCCCATAGATCTCAAGCTGGAAGGTGTCTCTAGCCCATAGTCTGCTAGCCCATAGATCTCAAGCTCAGGTGTCAGGTAATATAACCCCCTTAATTTATAACTGTGGAAACTGAGGTTCAACTGAGTTCAATGACTTGCCCATAATTATACAAGCAGTAAGCATCAGAAGCAGTAATATGAACCCAGGTGCTCAATTCCAGAGTTAGTGCTTTTCCGAATGATCATGCCTGATTTTTGATGTCTGCTGGCAATTAAACCAAGCACAGTTGAAAAGAGAACAAGTCCTTTATTCTTTAAGATTTGCTGGTTCTCTTTTCAAGATATACAACTCTTTTCTCTTTCTGGATCAGTTCCTGCAGCTGTTGAGAGCAGATCACTTTTTTATACTGATGAATTTCTACTTGCTTGTTCCCCTTAATGAGACCCACTGGTGGGTACCATGTTTTGTTGCTATCCATCAAAAAGGAGGTGTACTATCATCATGTGATTATTTTTCTATTCCATTTCCCAAAAGAAATCCTTGAATTCTTTCCCCAAAAATCAATTACTAAGCTACTGTGGCAATATTTCTTTTGCTAAATATCCATTTAACCCATCAACTGAGTAGATGGAAATTTCGAGATTTGAGAACTAACAAGGCAAGGCAATTGCTACTTTATTTATTTTCTGAAACTCCGAGATGATATTGAGATTCCACAATTGCCAAATGGCTCACTGGGGTAGCAATACATTATTAAGGGAATGGATTGTTAATTCAGTTGACAGATCGAAAGAAGAGTCTAAGCATTCTATGGCAAATTTTCGAAAGGAGTATGTTTCTTCCAAATGTGAAATCTGCAGCAGAAGCATCTTTGCTGGTGTGGGATAAATAAGTAAGCCCTGGCCACTGAATCATCCTCTAGCACTACAGTTGCTGAAACTGAAGAGTTTCCTATGCTATTCATTTGCTCTCACTCTGAAACTGAATTCCTGAAAGGTTAATAGCACTACTTCTTGTCTCATAGCACTTTGTACATGTGCCAGGAAGCCCTGGACTGAAGGATCTATGACTGGGGAAAGAATGCATAGCATAGGTCTGCTGATTAGAAATAGCTTTATATCACTCCATTCTAAAACTGTTCATATTTTGTGACCTGGAGAACTGTCAGCTCAGCTTGGTCCTGATGCTCTTACAATTAAGTGCTCTGATGTTGCATACCACAAAATGATTTGTATGTGACTAAAAAGAGTCTCTTCCTGTTACCTAAGGGACAGTGTGGCAAAGTAAATGGGGTACTGGAACTGGAGTCAGGAAGATGTGTATTCAAATGCCACCTTAGACACTAACTAGCTGTGAAATCTGGGCAAGTCACTTACTTCTGTCTCAATTTCCTCACCTGTAAAAATCAGAAGCTAGTACTCCTGGCCTCTTAAATCTCTAGCTTATTGCTCTCCTTTCTTCTCCTTCTATAAAGTTAAGAATATTCATGCTTTGCCAAAGATCAATTAAAATAGAATATTTTCCACAGGTCTAGAATTTTGAACCCATCTGTGAGTTTCAGGTGTATCATACAATCACAGAGTTTTAGAGTTGGAAGATGCCTCAGCTGCCATCTAATTCTAACCTATACCTTAAAGGAATGCCCACTATTGTATGCCCAATGTCTTCTTTGCTGGAAGAGGTCCAAGGAAGAAGAACCCTCTGCAGGGACTAAAATATTCTCTGTGAGCATGCTGAATTGACTGAAATAGACATAACATGTGGAAAGATTTATCCCCAAGGCAAATAAAAGACTAGTATGTGTAAGAACACAAAGAGGCTAGCCTAGAGATTAAGACCAGTTTTCTGGCAGAGAATTACCACCCGTTACCTGCAAAGAGTAGAATCTGGGGTTTGATGGATAAGGTCTCAGCTAAAAAAAAATGTTCTTAATGGATTTCCGTTACTGATTGCTAAGTGGTTTTTTTTTGCTCCTAAATGTCCAATTACTACTACAAGAAGCAGACTTTGTTCTTTCTTTTCAATCCATCCACACAGATCCTCTCAGCTACTTTTGTGCTGCTTCAACATCATAATCCTGATTGTTTCTCTGAATTTCTTGCCTGCATCTAATTTTTACATGATCCCTAACTGAGGCTGTTCTTTCGCAGCAGGAAGCCACTTCCCCTCAGGACTCAATCCTATTTTTCATATCAATTAAGAAATTTGACAGTACATTTAGAAATGTGTCCCAATTTCTGATACTAGCATTCAGTGAGAACACCCTCCTTCCCCAACCCTTTTAGAAATTCTTTCTTGGGGTTTAGTTCAATAGAAAAACAAGTAGTATGTCAGTTTTTATTATGCCATACAATAAATATCATTTCCTAAGCGCTTCCCAGAGGCTCAGCAGTTCTCTGACACGCTCACCAAGTATGTATGAAACAAATAACTCGTACCACTTGAGAAGGGCAGGGGAGTAGAGGAACAGTGCAGAAAACAGGGGTTGCAGGGAGATTTGTTCAAAGGCAAGCCCAGTAACATTTCTGAAGGGCAGAAGGAAATGTGTTATTTATACAAAGTGCCTGAGGGTATCAAAGATCGCCTCCTCCATGAAGACTACCTCATTTGTGCAACTCAGGTTAAAAATTCCCTGCTATATGTACTGTTGGACTTCTTTGATATTTTGCATACATTTATCATAGTACCTCCTCCTCCCTCCCTTCTTCTTTCTCTGGCCCACTTCTTTCCCCATTCCTGGTCTCTGTGTCTATCTCTTACTGTATGTCTTTACTGATCCGTGCTTTGGTGCTTCTATAATTAGATGCCCTTTTCTGCCACCCCATTTTCCCTTTTCTCCATGGCACAAAACCATACACACATCAAGAAGTTTTTTTGTTTGTTTGTTTTGTTTTTGTTTTTCTTTCTAGATTTTACTTTTAGGGATAGAGGAAACATGTTTTTATTAGAGAACTGGCCTTGGCCTTAGAAAGAATTGATTTCAAGTGCTAACTGGCTGCTCACAGAACTATATGGTCCAGGGTAAATCCTTTAATCTCCTAAACACCTGTCCCAGGCTGCTCTCTAAGACTAACTGTTGCAGGGTATAGGGAGCTCTTTATATCAATGAAATCATTGCTCTGGTCCCTATCCCTATTTGTGTGGGAAAAATAGGGAACGGTATTTTATATTTATTTTAGATTGTTTTTTTTTTAAAAAGTTCCCTCGTCTCATTAGCATAACTATCATTCCATCCTGATTAAACTAAAAGTATGAAACCAAGAGATATTTATCATCATAGTTATCATCAACATCATCCTCCAGGCATGAAAAAAAAAACTAAATAACATTCATAGAATTCTACATTCTTAAAAAATCTTTGTCAGGGTGTTAAGGAACACAAAATATTGGGATTTAATTAATTACTCAATCCTAAATTAGTTTATTTTATCTGGTTTATCCTTAAACTCAATGGGTATGTGAATGATAAAGAAATATTTTTGCATGATTTTTCCCCTAGTGCATTGGAAAATTGATGTAAGGTAGTTTTCTTCTTCTGACATATTCTGAAATAAACTTGTCAATGCTTGAGACAAAAATAAGGAAATGTTCCTATGTCTCTAAGATACTCCTTTCAAGGATAGGTCAGTGTTTTTCATTAACAGTGTTGTCTGTTTAATAACATTGGAAGCTCATTGATGGTTGCTAAAGCAGTTGTGATAAAAGAAGCATTTATAGAAAAGTTGCATTTAAAGAAAACTGATTTAACAACCAAAGGGCCAGTTACCAGGTGATGGATTATTTCAGCCTTGGGCTACTCAAGGAGAGTAGCCTCCTCAGGCACTGAAAAGTCAAGGTATATGTGGGTGGAGAGAGTATGAACACTGATGAAATCTTAGATCCTTGAAGTGAATCATCCATAGACTTACTTTAAAAAGGGACATTTTTCATTTTTCTACACCATAAAAATTGTATTCTATTTGCTCCAATCCTTGAGATTTTTTTTAAACCTCATTATATCAATGATCATTTGCTATCAACCTCTCACTAGCCACAAGGCAAGAGGAGCAGCTGTCTTTCCAGCAAGAGATAGAAGAACTCTGTGAGGCAGCTAGCAGGGGTGTTAAAACTGAAAATAACTCTCTTTCCACCACCTGCTGTCTAAGTGCACCCCTACCTTCTCAGCACAGCACCTTTTTTTTTTGACATGTTTGGTTTTCAGCATTGATTTTCACAGGCGTTTGAATTACAAATTTTCTCCCCATTTCCTCCCCGCCCCCCACTCCAAGATGGTGTACATTCTGGTTGCCCTGTTCCCCAGTCTGCCCTCC
>JAQQSZ010018917.1:0-10473 GCA_028646595.1 Phalanger gymnotis | reverse complement strand
GACTGCTTATAGACTAAAGAGTTCTCTGTTCCATGCTTGAGGGGATGTGCCAGCTCTGCCTCACCAGCAATCCTCCTTCCCCAAGAACCCCCAACCAGGACTGGACTTAGATTGTCAGGATACTCTTCACTCCTGCTCTGATCCACCACTTAATTCCTCCCACCAGGTGGGCCTGGGGCCAGAAGCAACTGCAGCTGTGGTTCTGTAGCTGCCCTATCTCTGCTGCCCCAGGGGTGGTGGCCAAACTGCAAACTCCCTGTCCCCAGCAGCTTTCCCCACTAACCTACTCTGTTGTCTTTGGTGTTTGTGGGTTGAGAAGTCTGGTAACTGCTGCAGCTCATTGATTCAGGGCTCTAGGGCATGCTCCACCCAGCTCCTGGTCTCGTTGGTCCACGCTGCCCATGCTGGGCTCTGCTCCCCTCAGCTCCACTCCCCTCTGCTCCCAGCTCCATGTGGGATAGACCTTACCCAGAGACTATCCAGGCTGTCCTGGGCTAGAGCCCTGCTTCCCTCTGCTACCCTGTGGGTTCTGCAGTTCTAGAATTGGTTCAAAGCCATTGTTTTATAGGTTTTTGGAGGGACTTGGTAGGGAGCTCACACTAGTCCCTGCTTTCCAGCTGCCATCTTGGCTCCACTCCAATTTCCTCTTTTAATTATTTACTGTTTATCCTCTGTATAATTTTTATACATATTTGTTTACTTATTATCTCCCCCCATTGGACTGTGAGCTCTTTGATGACAGGAGCTGTCTTTTGCCTCTTCTTGTATTCCTGATTATAATATCATTTTTCAAATATACACTAAGTATTAATCTGAGTCAAATTTATAAAACTAAGAGCCATTTCACAATTAACAAATAGTCAAAAGATATGAATAGGTACTTTTCAGGAAAAAAATCTAAACTATCTATAGGCATATAAAATGCTCTAAATCACTATCAATTAGAGAAAGGCAATTAAAACAACTCTGAGGTACCCCCTCACACCTATCAGAAATGATAAATGGTAGAAGGGATGAGGGAAAATAGGTACATTAAGAACTGTTGGTGGAGTGGTGAACTAGTCCAACCATTCTGGAGAATAATTTGGAATTATGCCCAAAAGGGTATAAAACCATGCATACCCTTTGATCCAAAATACCACTACTAGGTCTGTACAAAAAGATCAAAGGAAAAGGAAAAGGACCTATTTGTACCAAAATATTTACAGTACCTCTTTTTGGAGTGTAGTAAAGAACTAGAAACTGAAAGGTTGCTCATCATTTGGGGAATGTCTGAACAATGTGGCATATGATTGTGATAGATTACTAGTGTACTATAAAAAATGATGAGGGGGTGGTTTCAGAAGAAAAGAAAACATAGCAAGACCTTTATAAACTGATGCAAAGTGAAGTAAGAAGACCTGGAAGATCATTTTGCATGGTAATGGCAGTGTTGTAATGATCATCAACTGTGAAAGACTTTACTACCCTAATTGATACAATGATCCAAGATAATTCCAAAGGATTCATGATAAAAAAAAATGCTATCCACTTCCAGAAAAAGAACTGATGAACTCTGAGTGCAAATTGGAGTATAATTTTCTCCCTTAATTTTCTTTTGCTTTTTTTTTGTGATATGGCTAATACAGAAATGTATTGCATGATTTCACATGTGTAACTGATATTATATTGTTTGCCTTCTCAGTGGGCATGGGAGGTATGGGAGGGAGGGAGAGAATCTAGAATTCAAACTTTAAAAAGAAAAGAGTGTTAAGAATAAATAGGGTTTTTTTAAAGACACAATTCAAAAAAAGAAAATATTGAAGAAAATTAAAAATGTCTACTATTCAAAACAAGTGCCCAAGGGAAAAGTAAAGGAGAGCTCACTTAAGACTCACTGAATACCATGATCAAAAAAAGCCTGACTGTTATAAGAAACAGCCTAGATCTACTAGAAGCAGATAGAAAAGTAAAAACATAAATAATCCATTTATGACCTCTTGAAAGAAACTCCAAATGAAAAGTCTCAGTAATTGCATGGCCTAAATACAGAGTTTTCATGTCAAATAAAAAATTATGCAAGCAGCCAGACAAAGAGAATTCAAGTATTATACCAAAGAACTACAGTCAAGATCACATAAGTTGTAGCAGCAACTACTATAAGGAAGAGAAAATTGTAGAATATGATATTCCAAAAAGCAAAAGATTAAAGGACTGAAACAACAAATAACTTCCTCATAATACTAAGTATAATCTAGGAGGAGAGAGGGGGAGAGAAATGGATCTTTAGTGGAATAGAGGACCTATAAATATTCCTAGTGAAAATAGACTGAGTAGAAACTTTGATTTTTAAACATGAGTCAAGAAAAACCTGAAAAGGTAAATATATTTGATCAACTAGAAGGGTTTAAACAATGTTGAATTATGTACATTTTAACAGAAGAAGAGTTAAATGTTCTTTCAAACTCTTAATGTCTTCAAGGATAGCAAAAAAGCATTAAATAAGATTAACAGAAGGACTAGGGGTTGTGTTGCTTTAAAGGTCTTAAGAAAAGGAATAAAAGGACAGGAAAAGCAATATATTGGGGAAGAAATAAGAAAGAAGGGGGTTGAACTTTCTACATCTTATATAAGCTGTATAAAAAGAAGAGTTTGAAAAAATGGAGGAATGGAACAGTGGTCATCACATAAATCTGACCCTTATCTAAATAAGACAAAGGTAGGTTGAACATTTGTTCACACATACACATATATAATTGTAGTGATACATTAAACTCAACAGGGAAACTAGAAGGGATAGAGAAAGAGAAGAGAGAGGTTTTAGAATGAAGGGTTAGAAAGGGAACAGTCAAGGGAACAAAGATGAGCAAGAGTGGAAAATATATAAGAATACAATGGAAAGAAATTCACAATTAAAAATCACAACTAAACATGAGTGGTATGAACTCACCCATAAAAGAGAAGAGAATAGATAGCAGAATATAATAGAAAGTAGAATCCAACAATATATTCTTGACAAGAAACATACTTGAAGCATAAAGATTCTTACTGAGTTAAAAATGAGGACATGGAGAATTAGCTCAAGTTATATGGGTATAGATATGGGATATTCTATTGATATTTCATTATTATTTCATTAAATCCCTTTATATATTAAATACCTCTAAATACCTGCATCCTCTGACTGACTAGTAAAAGGAGAGTATTCTTATTCACAAAGTACATAGAAATTGAGAAAGCTTACTAGGAGCTCATGGGTGTAGGGAAGGTGTTATGAAGTCATCTCTAATATCACATATTTGAAGCTAGGTGGCACAGTGGATAGAGAACTGAGCCTGAAGTCAGGAAGATTTGAGTTTAAATCTGGCCTCAGACACTTACTAGCTGTGTAACATTGGGTGAGTACCTTAAACACTATTTGCTTCAGTTTCCTCATCTAGAAAATGGGGATAATAATAGCACCTGCCTCCCAGATTTGTTGTGAGGATCAAATAAGAAAATCATTGTAAAGCATTCAGCACAGTGTCTGGCACATAGTAGATGCTATATAAATGCTAGCTATTTATTATTATTGTTGTTGTTGTTATTTACAATCAGCATGAGGTTTTTTGTTCTTAATAGAAATGGTACTTTTTTCTCTTGGAAGAAAAAAAAGCATTCTGAAATTGCTTAATAATGCCTAGGTTTTAAAATGGAAAGTGGTCTGGAGATCTCCTTGGGGCTTAATGAAATGGGAAGTGTTAACTTAAATTGAAATAGAAAAACAGATCCAGGATGACCTTGCATTATAAATATTTTCACTCTGGATATCAGTTAAGAACAGCCTTGGATTTTTCATAGTCAGGCAAAAAAATGAGTACATAAGCATACAAATTCAGAAGGAATCTGTGCATAGAATATCCTCTGTAGTCAAAGAAGGGAACTATGTAATAACAGCCAAATTGCTGAAATATTATAGGAGATGGAGCATTCTTCCCTCTGCAACAATTAGCTATAATAACTCCCCTCCTGGACTAAAATATTTGCAAACTCATTTTTAAACTGAAAGGCACATTTGTCAAATGTGTTGCTTCCTGTGGTATTGTATTGTTGTTGGATTTTTTTGTAATAGTTATATTAGAGGAGGTAGAGCCAAGTTGACAGAGTACAGGCAGGAAGCCAGCTAAATTGTCCCAACATTCCCTTCCAAGCAACTTTTAAAAACTCTCCAAATTGAATTATAGAGCAACAGAGCCAACAAATGATCAAAGTAAGACATTTTCCAGCCTAAGAACTTAGAACGTTGCCAAGAGAGGCATGTGGCACAGGGATGGGAACTGGCCCCAAGCATAGCATGAGCACCAATGATGACCATTGGAGGTGGTGAGATAGCAGCAGCAGCTTCAGGAGCTCTCAGACCAGAGGTAGTAAAGGGGTCAGATAACTGGTCAAAAAGAGAATACGCTTTGCTGGCACTGGGTTCAGTTAATACCTCTACTTTACTGCTCCTAAGCATTTGTGGGTAACAGTTCCAGGATAGAGAGGAGTGCTTGTGATCTATCACAAGGGAACAGGAGCCCTGGTCCTAGTTCCAAGGCAGAGAGAAAGACTAGCACTTTGAGCTGCAGGAGAGCTGGAGATCTTGTCACCATTCCAGGGCCTTGTGGATGCAAAGGAGTAGGGTCCATTCCTAGATAAAAACCAGAGTTTAGACCAGAAAAGCAGTGACCACAGCTCTCCCTGGATCATACAACCTTGAAAACAACAAAATCTTGTAAACTGCTAGAATTAGCAGCACAAAAAAGCCTAAAGCTTAGGGTAGTGCCTTTCCACCCCAAGGTGAGCAGAGCACAACTTTAATATAAGGTTCAAAATCAAGAAATAAGTTGGAAAAATGAGCCAACATTAAACAAACAAACAAAAAGAAATGGACCATAAAAAGCTGCTACAGTGGCAGGGACGACCAAAACATAAACTCAGTAGAAGACAACAATGTGAAAGTAACCACAAATAATGCCTCAAAGAAAAATGCTGATTGGACCCAAGTCCGATGAGAATTCCTGGAAGAATTAAAGAAAGTGATAAGAGTGGTAGAAGAAAAATATATGAGAGTGATACAAGAAAACTATGAAAAAAGAAATAATGACTTGGTGGGGGGGAGGCGAGGAATGCACCAAAAAAAGCTGAAAAAAAAACTCCTTAAAAACCATAATAGCCCAAATGGAAAAAAAAAAAGTACAAAAGCTCCCTGAAGAAAATAATTTCTTAAAAATTAGAATTGGGCAAGTGGAAGATAATGATCTCATAAAATATTAGAAAACAATAAAAAACAACTGACCTGGAAAATGGATCAAGGAGAAATAATTTAATGTTATTGGACTACTTGAAAGCCGTGATCAAAAAAAGAACCTACACATCATATTTCAAGAAATTATAAAAGAAAACTTCCCCGATGCCTTAGATCCAGAGGGTAAAATAAAAATTGAAATAATTCACCAATTGCCACAAGATCTCAAAATGAAAACTCCCTGGAATATTATAGCTATATTCCAGAACTTCCAGGTCAAAGAGAAAATATTGCAAGCAGACAGAAAGAAACAATTCAAATATCATGGAAATCAGGATCACACAAGATTTAGCAGCTTCCATATAAAAGGAGTGTATGGCTTAGAATATGATATTCCAGAAGTCAAAGGAGCTAGGATTACAACCAAAAATAGCCTACCCACCAAAACTGAATATAATCCTTCAGGGGAAATATAAATATTTAATGAAACAGAGGACTTTCAAGCACTCCTGATGAAAAAAACACAGCTGAATAGAAAATTTAATATTCAAACACAAGACTCAAGAAAAGCATAAAAATGTAAACACGAAAGAATAATCACAAGAGACTCAGTAATGTTAAACTGTTTACATTATTGTATGTTTACATTCTTATGTAACACCTAGAACTTTATTAGGACACTAAAAATTAGTCTACCTAGAGGGCATGAGTATGGATCAATTATTTGGGAATGATTTCCAAAAATGAAGGGGTAAGAAAAAGGGATGCCCTGAAAGAAGGAGGAAGGTAGATGCAGAATGGGGGAAATTATCTCACATAAAAGAGGCACACAAGGAAGAGCCTTTACAGCAGAGAGGAAAACGGGGCAGGGGGGTGGGGGTGGCAGGCAATAGTTGAACTAAGGTTAAAATACATATACATATATACAAATATATGTATATACGTATACAAACACATCTATACATACATACACAATATACATATGTAATACACACTCAATTGAATATAGAAGTCTGTCTTAACCAACAGGAAAATAGAAAGGGAAGAGAATAAGAGAAAGGGGAGGGAAGGGAATGATAGAAAGATTAAGAAAGGAAGTGGTCAGAAGCAAAACACGCTTTTTAGGAGGGACAGGATTAAAAGAGAGAAGGATAAACAGAAGGAAATAGAATGGAGGAAAACAGACAGTGATCATAACTGTGAATGTGAATGAGATGAGTTCACCAGTAAAATGGAAACAGCAGAATGGATTAGAAATCAGAATCCAACAATACATTGTTTACAAGAGACACACCTGAAACAGATACACATGGTGTTAAAATAAAGGGCTGGAGGAGAATCTCTTATGCTTCAGCTAAAGTAAAAAAAAGCCAAAGGTAGCAATCTGAGACAAAGCAACAGTGAAAACACATCTAATTAGAAGAGATAATCATAGAAACTACATTTCACTAAAAGGTACCATAGACAATGAAGTAACATCTTTGTCACATGTTTCTCTGATAAAGGCCTCATTTTTCAAATGTATAGGGAAGTGAGTCAAATTTATAAGAATACGAGCCATTCCACAGTCGATAAATGGTCAAAGGATACAAACAGGTAATTTTCAGAAAAAGAAATCAGAGATACCTATAGTTATATGAAAAAGTTCTCTAAATCACTATTGAATAAAAATTGCAAATTAAAACAACTCTGAGGTACCACCTCACCCCTATCAGAAATAACAAATGCTGGAGGGAATAAAGGAAAAATAGATATAATGATAAACTCTTGGTGGGGCTGTGAACTGGTCCAAGCATTCTGGGAAACAGTTTGGCATTATGTAGAAAGGGCTACTGACCCAGCAATACCACTACTATATCTGTACCCTAAAGAGATCAAAGACAGAGGAAAAGGACCTATAGATAGAAAAATATTTATAGCAGCTCTTTTTGTGGTGGCAAAGAATTGGAAATCCAGGGAATGATCATCAGTTGGGGAATGGCTGAACAACTGGTGATATAGGATTGTGGTGGAGTAGTATTGTGTTATAAGAAATAACTAGGGGGGTAGTTTCAGAAGGAAAAAAAGCCATGGCATGACCTATATGAACTGATGCAAAGTGAAGTGAAAAGAACCAAGAGTTCGTTGTGCCAAGTAACAGAAATGTTATAATGGTGATTGACTGTAAAAGACTCGGCTACTCTGATCAGTACAATGATCCAAGACAATTCCAAATGACGCATGATGAAAAATTGACGTCTACCTCCAGAGAGTGAACCGATGAACTCAGAGTGAAAATGAAGTGTAATTTTTTTACTTTATTTTGAGGAATATGGCTAATGTGGAAATATATTTTGCATGATGCCACACATATAATTAACTGGCATTATTTTGCTTACCTTCTTAGTGGGTGAGAGAGGGTTGGGATGGAAGGAGGGAATTTGGAACTCAATATTTAAAAAGAAAAGAATGTTTAAAAGAATTTTCTAAGAAAGAGTAATAGTTGTATTAGACTTTCTCATAAAGGTAGGTCACGTGCTACAAGTACCTTATTTCATGCATTTTCATGCCCTCCTGCCAACTCTGTTAAAATCATCCCTTCTATTTGGCAGCATTGATAATGATGTATGCTACTTAAAGTTTTAGAGCAATGAATGTGTCATGTCTTCTTCAGTCAAAGCTGACATTCCTCTGAATTATTGGTCTGTAAACATGTCTTGTCCAGAAAGAAAAGGTATCTATTCAACTAAGTTAAGCTGAATCCTTGCAGAACAATATTCTCAAAGTTTTTCATACTTTCTCTTTTATTCTCCTCTCAGGAGCACAATCCAAATCCCCACATCATTGAAATATTTTCTGGGATTGTTCTTCTTCCACTTTGCAGAGAAATAAGGGAAGGATCGATGAATAACGTGGCAAAACTTTGAACTCATTTGTCATGGAAAGAATGCACTTAGCCCTTGCTACATGCTGGTGTAATCTCATGTGTAGATTGCCCTAAGACCCATTCCCTACAGGATTTGGAGAACATAGTAGGATCCAGTTGACTTGACAGAATGTAAAGGCAAGGACTGTTTCATTTTTGTCTTTGCATTCCTAGTCCCTAGCACATGGTAAGTTTATACTCATATACATAATAATATGCTAAAGAATTTTTCCTAAAATTTGAGTCACACTAATTGGCCTATAATTTGTAGACTCTTCCCTTTAAAAAATAGCTAGGACATGACATGACATTTTCCATTCTTCTGGAATCTCTTACATTCTCCATGATCTTTCAAAGATCACTGACAGTCACTTAGCATCCATACCTACTACCAGCCCTTTCAGCACCTGAGTCTGAATTTCATCTACACCAATGACTTAAACTCATCAAGTCCGCTAAGTGCTGTCTTACTCTCTCTCTTTGCCTATCTCAGCTATTAACTCCTATTAGGCATATGTGTTTTATCCCTTCCAATTTAAAAATCATTCTGTTTTTGATTTTTTTTATTTTCAGTTCCAAATTCTTTCCCTCCCTCTAACCTTTCCCCCACCCACTGAGAAGGCAGGAAATATGATACCCACTAATATTATTCCCCTTGGCAGAGAAAAACAAAACAAAACAAGGAATGAGCAGCACTACCTTATCTGTCATCAGTTATTATAGTACCACTAGTCCCAGGCAGCAGTAATATCACTTCTTTGGTCTTCCTCATGTGTTGGTCCAATATATTCCATTTTTACCTCCAACTTAGAATAATTAATATGGATATTCTAGCAGATAAGACTTTCAATGTACCTTTAAGTTTTTATGGAAGAATAAAACAACATCAAAAGCTATACCAGTGCTTTAACACAATTAGAATTCTCTAGAAAAAAATCATGATCCAAATGTTGACTTTAGGAGCACTTTTTCAGAGTAATAAAAAAGTTGTTTTAGTTTTGGAACCTGATGCCTTTATGAATATTTTACTGAGCTGGAAATCTTAAACGATGTATCCTAGGGTAATGAATCAACTTCCTTGCCCATGACAACTAATCACCATAGTGGATTCCTCCTTAAGCTAATTCTACACATGCTTTAGGACCTTCCAAGTAAACTCCTTCTGGAACCAGAGATGAGATTAAATCTAGAACAATGTAGATTTAATAAAAGCAAACTCCCTAAAAATAGCATTAGAAATTCATATGTCCAACCAATGAGGAAATTTGTTTTGCCTGATTATCGACATTTGTTTTGGTTTGGGGCCTTCATTTTCTTTTTCCTTTTTGTTTTACAACTGAGGGGAAAGGAAGGAATAGGAGTTAGGCATAGGGTTCCCTCCCCTCCCCTGAAATGAGAAGAAAAACAAAAAAGAAAGGCCAGAAGGAATCACAAATAGGACAATTTTGAAAGTTACATGTTGAATTTACCATATGAATATGCTATACTGTATACTACATACAATTCTCAGTTTTACCCACAATCCTCTCTTGTTCTATAGTATTTGTGGAAGTGGTCAATTTATTAGGTGTTTTGTAAGTTCAGAAGTTTTTGGTTTTTGTTTTTCCCTAAGGAAATTCATGTGTCTAAGCTACCTTCTTTGATAATCATATCAATAAAAACCATGAAAAGTTGATATGGGGTGGGGGGGGAGCCAAGATGGTGGCTGGAAAGCAGGGACTAGCGTGAGCTCCCTGCCAAGTCCCTCCAAAAACCGATAAAAAAAATGGCTTTGAACCAATTCTAGAACTGCAGAACCCACAGGGTAGCAGAGGGAAGCAGGGCTCTAGCCCAGGACAGCCTGGATAGTCTCTGGGTAAGGTCTATCCCACATGGAGCTGGGAGCAGAGGGGAGTGGAGCTGAGGGGAGCAGAGCCCAGCATGGGCAGCGTGGACCAACGAGACCAGGAGCTGGGTGGAGCATGCCCTAGAGCCCTGAATCAATGAGCTGCAGCAGTTACCAGACTTCTCAACCCACAAACACCAAAGACAACAGAGTAGGTTAGTGGGGAAAGCTGCTGGGGACAGGGAGTTTGCAGTTTGGCCACCACCCCTGGGGCAGCAGAGATAGGGCAGCTACAGAACCACAGCTGCAGTTGCTTCTGGCCCCAGGCCCACCTGGTGGGAGGAATTAAGTGGTGGATCAGAGCAGGAGTGAAGAGTATCCTGACAATCTAAGTCCAGTCCTGGTTGGGGGTTCTTGGGGAAGGAGGATTGCTGGTGAGGCAGAGCTGGCACATCCCCTCAAGCATGGAACAGAGAACTCTTTAGTCTATAAGCAGTC
>JAQQSZ010018916.1:0-10473 GCA_028646595.1 Phalanger gymnotis | reverse complement strand
CCCCATTTCTTATAGCACAATAGTATTCCATTACCTTCATGTACTACAGCTTCTTCAGCCATTTCCCAATTGATGGGCATCTCTTCGATTTCTAATTCTTAGCTACTACAAAAAGAGCCACTATAAATATTTTTGTATGTATGGGTCTTTTTCCCACTTGTGTGATCTCTTTGGAATACAACCCTAGGAGTGGTATTGCTGGGTCAAAGGGTATGTACATTTTTATAGCCCTTTGGGCGTAGTTCCAAATTGCTCTCCAAAATGGCTGGATCAGTTCACAACTCCACCAGCAATGTAACAATGTTCCAATTTTCCCACATCCTCTCCAGCATTTATCATTTCCTTGTTTTGTTATTTTAGCCAATCTGACAGGAGAAAGATGGTATCTAAGAGTTGCTTTGATTTGCATTTCTCTAATCGTTAGTGATTTCGAGCATTTTTTCATATGTCTGTAGATATCTTTAATTTCTTCCTCTGAAAACTGTCCGTTCATATCCTTTGACCACTTCTCAATTGGGGAGATTTAGTTTATCTTTAAAGTGTGTTTAACTAGGGTTGTTTATGTGTGAGATTACGACACTGTTTAAGTTTGTTCAACTTTTATAACATCGAAGGAAACATGGGATTATGGATGTTTTTCTTTAACTTTTATGGTTTAAGGGGAATATACAAGACTGCGATATGTAAAAGAATTATTTGTACGTCACTCAGATATAATTTTGTTAAAAGACTTGTTAGAATCCTAATCTTTATTCAGATGTTTTTTGTCTGAGTGCTGAACCTCTGCTTAAACACAGCAATAAAACATAGGTTTTTCTTACCTCGATAATTTCTGCATTGGGATAGGTAAATTTCAGAGCAGTTACCTACTACATAAACTCAGAAAGAAGACATTTCTCCCATAAATATACAATACGTGCAATATACACACATATATATACACATTTTATATGTACACATATATACACATACTCGTATATATTCAGATGTACACATATGTGAGCATGTGTGTACACATGCACACATATACATATATATTTACATACATACGCCTATTCATATATATGTATATATTTACAGCCAATGAGGGAATTTGTTTTACTCCACTCTGCGTATTTGTTGTAAGGAATTTGGTTTTCTTTTCTCTTTTTCTCAATGGGGTATGATGTGAAGGAGAGAAAATCAATTTCTGTTCATTAAAATCTTCTTTTTTTTTAAATAGGGAGGTTGTGGGGAGGGGTGGTGCTGCAGATGCAGAATGTTGCCGGCACTTTCCAATGAGATCACTGAATCGGTAGTTCTGTTTAATCGTACTGTTAGTTTTGCCTTTTGCTTTGATACAAGAACATTCTTAAGAGCAAGAGTAATCCACAGATATTTGTAATATAAAAATAAAACATTAATAAATTTGTTTAAAAAGAGAGTGACTTGCCCGGGGCTGTATAGCTTATACTGTGTCATAGAAAGGACTCGAACACAGCTCTCCTGACTTCCAACCTTGAGTTCTTTCCACCACATCATATGACTATTAAGACTCGCCAGGGAGGTGTGTGTCTGTGGGAGGTTGAATCTATAGATCGGTACCTATTCTGCAAATTATAGTATAACAGAGTTGGAACGAAGAGAAGACTATTGACTTACTCAGGGTCACACAACCAGTATATGTCAGAGATGGGGCTTGAAGCCAGGTCTTCTGGTCTCCAAGGCCCACTCTCCACCCACTAAGCATGCTGCCTTCAGAAATAATTAAGGGGTTTTTATTATTCCTGTTTGGCTGGAGCCTCAGACTGCTCTTAAGAAATTGTTCCAGAGAGCCTGGATCATTTACCAAAGACCACCCAGAAAATCTCTACCAAATAAAGTCAAACTGTTTTTGTTTCATGGTCTCCACAGATCTGAGCAGTACATGCCACACTAATGGGCAAGCCTTAGTTTCACATCTCTTAGGAGAAGGCAGAGCTCCCTAAGGTGACAATGAAGCTCTTTGTCTCCCGGCTCCGTGCTTTCTTTCTACCATAAAGTATCTTTCCTCCCTTCTCTCAAAGGATAAGATTTCAAACTCACATTGTTCTGAATGTCAATTGTGTGGCTTTAATCCTCCCAGAAATATTAATAATTGCCTCTTATCTTTACAGTCATAATCACAGTCTAGGTTCTCAATTCAAGAGATTCACATTTTTTTTTTTACACACACATAGGCAGGCTGCTGTTTTTGTCTTTCCTTCTTCAAAGCTGATAGAAGCTCTAAATTAACCATCCATTTCTCTTTTCTATTCAGTGGAGGTGAATTCCCTGGATTCTGTTTTTCAGAACAACTGAAACCAACTGAAAGCCAACTGTTTTTCAGTGTCCCCAATCAGGGCATTAATAGCACCAAATACAATCTAATACTAACATTTATTAGAAGCATACTTTTTGTAAGGCGCTATATTTGCTATGTCCCAGAGATGCAAAGACAAACCTAAAAACAATTCCTGATCTCTGGTACCTTGCATCCCACAAAGAAGAATACAATATGGGAACAGATAACAATATATACCTGATAATTTGAGGAAGAGCAAGAGGAACTAAAGAGACTTTCAATAGGAAATCACACCATAAATTGAGCCTCTAAGGAAGCTAAGGATTCAAAGAGGTGGAGAGGAGGAGAGAGTGCATGCCTAGTGGAAGACCTGTTCAAACACATCAGTGGAATGATGGTATCGAGTTCAGGGAACAGCAAAGAAGCCTTTTTGGCTGGAATGTAGAGTTTGTCAAAAGAAGTGTGAAATACTCCTGGAAAGTGGGATAGATGCAACTTGTGGAGGTCTTTAAATGTGAAGCATGGTGCTAGGATAACCTAGAGGCAATTGGGACTTACTGATGGTTCTGTTGTGATTTCATGGTGTGTTGTGGGGGTCATCTCAAAGAATTCTGAAATCAGACCCCCCCAATCCAAGTATAGGCATTTATTGAACATTGATGCCCCTCAGAAACATGCTAGGTTCCAAGAGGAGCCATCAACTTCAGTGAAAGCAATATGAACTTTTATAGGGTAAAGATGCAATTACATAATAGAAATTATGACTATTAAAAAGGCAGGATGGATTTGTTAAGGGTTTAGGTAATACGGGAGGGGTCCCTTCTATGGTTTGGTGGCCAAATATTCTGGTCATGCTGCTTTCTGATTGGCTAGATACTGTGGTCCTGTATGGTCAAGATGGATAGTTAGGTATTGTGATCCTGTCCTGGGCTAAATGTGATTGTGGTTGAATACAAGGACATACCTAGTCAAACATGATTTGGGTCGGGGGGGGGGCAGTGGCTAGCTAGGTGCAGTGGCTTTATTGAGACTGGGTGTAGCTTTATGAGGATTCCATTAGTTCTTGAGTAGGATAGTGTTAGAAGCCATAGGAATTGCCTGTCCTTCCACTATGTGAAGACTGGCGTAGGGTTGCCAAAAGCCATTTCTAGGACCTCATAGTTATTAATATAGCTGATAAATTTCCTATCTTAGCTTACAGGTCAAAAGGATTAGTAATGGGGGGGGGTATGAAATAAAGTTTTCTCCCAGTACTAGCCTGCTTACCAGTCAAATAACTGATTCCTTACTCTTTTGGATTTGCTGTTAATATGTAAATGCTAAGTAAGGATGTCACAGTAGCACCTACTATTCAAATGTCATCTGCTATATGGGGTTTTTCTTGACCCCTTCCCAACTATTAGTATCTCCCTAAAAAAATTACTTTGTATTCATCTGGAATCTATTTTATATACCTCTAATTATATGTGTGTTTTCTCCCCTGGGAGAACATAAGCTACTTGAGGACAGGGACTGTCTTGTGTGGAGAAGGAAGAAAAATATAAGTACTGTGAATTCTAGGGAAATATCTCCCAAGATAAAGAAACCTCTGAAGCCAAAGAGAGTTCTATGAGGTTGTGTCCATAGAAACTCTTGAGCTATATTTTATTCCCTTCCCCAACAGTAGGATGAACCAGACAATCTTGATATAAACCTCCATTATCTTAAAGATTCCAGTCACAAAGAAATAAACCCAATCTTTATCAGCCTCTGTGATTCTAAGGCTTTCCCACTTCCCTTCATTTCCTGTCTGCCTGGAATGTCTGCCACTGGTTGGTTGTGTACTCTGAGAGACTAAAAAGCTATAAACACCCAACTTGTACCCTAAGAAGCTGGAGCTCCTGCCAACAAAAGTAGTTACTGCTTTTCCTTTCAGTTTGGCTACAGTCTTTATCTGACACCTCTCCACCATCCCTCCTTCTCCAGCTTTGCAGACCTGATGGCAAGTGAGATTTTCCCTGGGCTCTCAAAGAAATCAGGTTGGTTCACTACCACAACATTTGTTTTTGTCTTTGTAGCCTCAGCAGTATCTAACACATGATAAGTTCTTCTTAAATGCTTGTTTTTTGATTATCAAACTATGCATCTTTCCTAGCGTCTACTGCAGGGGACACAGTAGGTGTTTAATGTTTGTTGAACTGAAGTTAAATGAAGCAACTACAGAAAAAATTTCATCAACAGGGTATATCTTTGTGAACTTCGGTGAACCAAGAGATAAAATGGTTCACTACTCCTCACTTGTAGTGGCTCATTTAGCCTCAACTTCTCATATACTTCTCCATTTCCTACCTTTAAAGACCAAAACAAATGCCAACTTCTCCATGAAGTTAGCCTGATGTTTTAAAGCTCTTTATTGAATGATCATGTAATGCTGTATATTATAATTACTAGTATGGGCAGCTAGGTGGCACAGTGGATAGAATGCTCAACCTAGAGTCAGGAAGACTCATCTTTCTGAGTTCAGAGCTGGCCTCAGACACTAGCTATGTGACCCTGGGCAAGTCACTTAATCCTGTTTGCTTCCATTTCCTCATCTGTAAAATGAGCTGGAGAAGGAAATGGCAAACCACTACAGTATCTTTGCCAAGAAAACCCTAATGAGGTCATAAAGAGTTGGACATAACTAATCGACCAAAAAGTAAAATTATAAATAATTACTGTTGTAAGAGAATCAGTGAATTGACTGACCAAGACCAGTGCTCCAATCCACTGAGCTTGGCTCACTCATCTGTCAACTCTCAAAGCGAAAGAACTTTGTTGCTCTCGTGTACCTCTTCAGCACCTAGCAAAGAAGTAGACGCATGTGACCGGCCTAGATTCTCCTCCTTACTGACACCAAAGGTCCCATATTTGTGGACTTGACTGCCTTCTGTCAAGAGCTTGGCTTAAGGTGTAGTAGACAGAGCACTAGATAGGTCAGAAGAGCTGGGTTCAAATGCTTCTACTACTTCCTACCTATGTCACCTTTGGAAAATTAATTTTTAATTAATTGTCAACTCAATTTTTCTGGGCTTCAGTTTTCTTATCTGTAAAATAAAGAAGAGTGGATAAAATTATCTCTAAGTTCTCTTCCATCTCTAAATTCTACGATTATGGCTCCTTGAAACTAGGAATTGTTTCATTCCTTGTATTTAGTGCCTGGCACATAGTAGGCACCTAATAAATACTTGTTGACTGTTTGATTGACTGATCAACCTAACAGGAAAACCAAGAATCCCCGAGTCAAACATATGTTACCTCAATGTTACTCAGCAGACCTACACCACTGAGCTTGGTTTCCAACATTGCTGACATTCTGTGGCCATAAAGGAGTCCTGGGAGAGGAACCTAGTCTTCCTCTCATGGGGAGGTCTGGCTGCTGGTCTAGTCAGGGAGGGTGGGAGGGATTGCTCCTCTTTCTTGGTGAGCCCTCAGCCTTTCTACAGAAAAAGAGTCAACCCCCACAAAGCTGTCTGGGATTTGTTTACTTCCGAAACAGAGAAGCCTACGTCCCCTTGAGAGGAGACTCTGAATCAAGTGAAAAAACACATGGCCAGCATCAGAGGATGGACTCCCACTGACCACTTAGTCTTCTGGTTCAAGTCCAAAAGGAAATACCACAAAGAAAAAAACAAAAACAAAAACAAAAAACCCTAAGAGATAGAAGAGAAAGGCAAACAAGATGACACGGTAGTGTGGTAGGAAGAGTGATGATTTGGAAACCCCAGCTGCTTCATTTTTCTGGGTGACCTCAGGCAAGGCTTTCTTCTCTTTAGGCCTCAGTTTCTTTATACATAAAATGAGGTGTTGAATTAGATAATCTCTAATTATTGCCAGTTCTAATATCCTGTCTATATTTATAATTTCCCTTAGGGATAAGCTGATGAAGAATTACTCTAACTAGGCTAGGTATGAACCTTCTACCCATTTCTCCAAAAAGCTAGCAAATCATCTTCCATAACTAAACATGAACCAGTGGAAAAGATGCCACCCATTAAATTTTGGGGATGATTTTTGTAGTGCCCTGGTTCCTGACCTTCTAGTAGTTTCACCAGCTGATTGTGTCAATTTGATTTTTACATTACCTTTGTTCTTTGGAAAACATCCTAATGGTCCAAGTGGACTACACATTTAAAATGAAGACAGCAATGCAATACTTTATCCAGTGAGATTCAATAAGCATTTATTAATCACCTGACTTACCTGCTATTCTTTACAACATTCCAAGTCATTTCTCTATGCCCTGGACAGGCTGTTCCCCAGGTCATCTTTGCCTCTTAAAATCCCTGGTTTCCTTCAAAAGGTCAACTTAGATGTTGTCTTTTATCTGAATCTTCTCCTGATAGCCAATCTCTCTTAGGGACCTTGAATCTTCCTCCAAAAAATTATCTTGCTTTTACTATGTCTATTTTGTGCATCTACTTATATGTGTACATGTGCCTAGAATGGTGCCTGGCATATAGTAGATGCATAAGAAATACTAGTCAATTGATTGGTATGAGAACATTGTGGATTTCTGAGATGCAGTCATACTGCTGGTCATGCGAGTGGAGAAGATTGATGAACAGGGAGGTGAGATTGTTGAGGGAATACCAACAAATATACTTTAGTCTCTGAGGGTGAGAATAGGTATAGGAATAAAGACAAAAACTGAGAAACAAGATTGAACTCCATGGAAAAAAAAGAAAGAGAGAACAATTTGGAGGCTGCTAATTTATGGGTAGCTAGAGGGTGAAGTAGATAGAGTGCTGGGCTGGAGTCATGAAGACTCGTCTTCCTGAGTTCAAATCTGGCCTCAAACACTTCCTAGCTTTGTAACCCTGGGCGAGTTACTTAACCCTGTTTGTCTCAGTTGCTTCATCTGTAAAACGAACTGGAGAAGGAAACGGCAAAGCCAAGAAAACCCCAAAATGGGGTCATGGAGAACTGGACACAACTGAACACAAACAAGTGCTTAATAAATGCTTGTTGACTTGTAACCTATGCTGTGCCTGCTGTTTTCAATATTATCAGACTTGGTAGTTCTATTAAAGCAGTTTTCTCTCTTCCTGTTTCAATTTAAGGTTTCAGATTCTTGAGCCAACAGGTTTACTATATTTGAGTAAATTTTATTAAGCATATTTCCAGGAGTCCATCATTCCTATATTTTATTTAAGGCATGGTCCAGAAATCTAAATCCTGTTCTTAGATACTGTTTTCTGATCCAGGGGTTCACTTCCCAAATCTTCCTTTGTGGCTTGTATCCCCAGCCTATAATTTGTAGTAATGATGAGAACACCCCCTGTATTTCCAGAGTCTTCAGTGGTTTTGTTTACTTATTTGGGTTTTTTTGCACAGGACTTTTTAGCAATGCTTTTCAGGTTCCTTCTGGTGGTAGCATTGGATCTCATGTGAATCATTCAGAACAAGTAAGTGACATGAGGTCTGGCAAGTCTCTAGTAACTATCCTATTCTAGATATATGCCCTGGGCAGATAGATGACATCTCCATTGTTTATATCAGGTTCAATGAGCAGCACCTCAGGGCCACCCAACAGCAAGCAGTCACCAAGCACGAGTGCTTGTCTCTTCTTCCTCTGACCACAGCAACAGAATCTCCCCCGATGGTACCTGTGAATCCACCCCATCACTCCTTGGAGCACAAGAAACCACTTCCTCTTGAGAAAGTCTAGCTTCTTTTCTTTACAAGAAGAACATCCAACTTATTAAATATTTAGTGGTCCTTATTCTCTTCTATCTCTTTTATATTCTTTCACCATTCAATGCCTTCAAAGAGCTTGAGAGTCTATTCTGCCTATTCAGATTCCTTTTCTTTTTGTTCCCTTCAGGAAGCTTCTTTTCTATTCACTCAAGGAACATAATAGCATTGCCCTTTTTATAGAGGAGTAGAGATGTGTTCCTCTAAGAGGAGACAGTATAGTATAGTGAATGGGATACTGGACTTGGGCTTAGATCTGGAAAGAATTACATTGAAATTTTGTCTTTGATACCTCATAGATAGCATTAATTAGTGCTTTTATAGTACTCTAAGGTTTGCAAAGGACTTGAAATACATTGTCTCATTTGTAACTGTGAGATTCTGGGTTGGTTATTTATCGTCTCTGAAACTCAGCTTCCTCATGATGAAAATGAAGGGATTGGCCTGGATTGGACTAAAATTCCTTCCAGCTCTAAATCTACGATCCTTTAAGACAGGTCTGCACAACCTGTGACCCACGGGCACGTCAAAGGATTTCAGGCAGCCTTCGAAAAATGTAGATGTTTTCCTTTACATTTTTCACAGGCCAACCAAAATCCTTTGGTGGGCCACAAGTTGTGCAGGCCTCCTCTAAGACCAATTTGAAGTTTGTATATACATAGGTGTTACTTGGTCCTGGAAGAAGTATAAATATTACAAACTCTCTCCAAGTCATTGGGAATTTCTCCTTGTCCTTATACTTTCTGTGAAATACTCTTCTTTTTTAGTTAATTAGTCAATAAACACTTATTAAGCACCTACTATGTGTCAGGCGCTGTGCTTTCTATCCCTGAGGATATAAAGAAAAATGAAAGACAGTCTCTGCTCACTAGGAGCTCACAATCTAATAGGGGAGACAACAAACAGTTATATACAGTGAAGCTATCTATTTATGGGATAAACAAAAGATAAGCAACAGACAGAAGTCATTAAAATTAAGAGTGAGCAGGAAAGACATTGTGTTGAAGGTGGAATTTTAGCTTGAATTTGAAGAAATCCAGGGAAGCTAAGAAGCAGAGATGAGGAAAGAGAATGTTCCAGACATGGGAGACAGACACTAAAAATGCCAAGAGTCTGGAGATAGAATGACATCCATATCCATGCATACATACATCCACAGACAAATAGAACATCTATGTATCCCCATATACATGATTAATGTCAAATATTTTCAGAGTGACAGTACTAGCAATAAGTGGAACCAGAAAAGGCTTCTTCTGAGAGATGGGATTATTAATTGAGACCTGAAGGAAAACAGGAGGTGGAAACCAGAAAAGAGAGAATTCTAGGCATTGGAGATAGCTGGTACAAATGCTCAGAGATAGGATTTCCTGTCAATAACAGGGGTAATACATAGGAGAAATGTTCCAATTTTCAAAAAAGGGAAACAGAGTCTAGAACCTAGGGGTCAGTGAGCTTAATTTTTCTTACAGAATTATAGAGTGTGTTATTAATGGATGAGTGGCAGCAGGTATAGGAAGCTGGCCTCCAAGATAGAAAAACTTTATTTATCTGCAGTCCTGCCTGTATAATAATATAGCTGTGCAACTATTAGATAAATCACTTAATCTTTAAATCTTCTGGGCAGCTAAGACTAAAAGTTGAAGGGAAGGTACCAAATTCCATTGGTAGAGCCAGTTCTTCCCCTTGGAGTTCCCTATACCAAAGAAATCAAAGTTCTAATATCTATCCCCTATCAATGGAATAATTTGTGAATACTTAGAAAGGGAAACTTTGAGGAGACAGCTGATCACTAGAAGCCAGTAAGGCTTCATCAAGAACAAGCCATTCCAGTTAATCTCATTTCCTTTTTGATAGTGGAACTTGATTAGGTGATTGGGGTATGTGATAGGCATAAAATACTTAAATTTCAGGAAATTATTTGGCAGTCACTTATATCCCTTGCATCCAAATGGAGAGATATGGGTTAAATAATCATGCAATTAAATGGACTTAGAACTGTTTTGATGACAAAATCCCTAAAATAGTCATTAATGGGTTTAACTTTGAAAAGAGATTTCTAGTTGAACATCCCAGGTATTTTCCTTTAGACATAGGTTGTTCTTATAAATTAAGTCCTAGAAAGCATGGTTGTCAAAACTGACATTGATAGGGAGATAGAAAGTACAATAAATATATTTGATTAAAGAATTAAGAAATTAACATTTCTCCTCTGCATTACACCTGCTATTGATATTAAAAAATCTTTGATGCCTAATAGTTTGATATTTATGTCAGGATAATGAGTAATAGAATAGTTATAGCTTAACATAGGGGAGGACGTATCTATTACAGATTGCTACCTAAGGATCATAATTACTTTATGACTTTGCACTATGTTCCTAAAATAGACAAGTTTTCATAATATTAAAACTTATATTTGGGTGATATATAAATAATAATTTAAAGTTGTATGT
>JAQQSZ010018915.1:0-10473 GCA_028646595.1 Phalanger gymnotis | reverse complement strand
ATATGCTTGAGATTCTTGACATTTTTTCCTCCAGACAAATAGTATATTTCTAGCCTTATGAAGCTATATATTTTTCTAGCTTGATTAAAATCATTTGTTAGTTTGATTGGTATATCATGGAATAAATAAAATAATTTAGTTAGTGTTGCCATTATATTGTGTCAGCTGATGCATGAGTAATTAATATTTATCCAATTATTTATATCTGTCTTTATCTGTGTAAAGAATATTTTTGTAGTTGCATTTATTAGTTCTTATATTTGTCTTGGTGGGTAGATGCTCAAATATTTTATCTTTTTTTTCTCTTTTAAATGGAATTTCTCTTTCTCTCCTTTTTGGTTTTTATATGGGTTTGTTTTATATCTTGCAACTTTGCTGAATTTGTTAATTCTTTCAGTTAATTAGTTGACTCTCTAAATTTTTCCAAGTAAGCCATCATATTATCTGCAAAAAGTAATAATTGTATTTCCTCTTTGACTGTGCTTATTCCATTATTTTTTTGTCTTATTATATAAAGGGATTCTAGCAGTATACTAAATAGTTATCTTGAAAATAAAGTCCTTGCTTTACCTCTGATCTTATGGAAATGAACTCTACTGCCATTACAAATAATGTTGTTATTTAGTTTTAGATATTAGGGAAAGCTACATTTCTTCTCCTAGTTTCAAATGTTTTTAACAGAGATAGGTGTTGTTTCTCACTAAAAATCATTTTCTGCATCCATTCATGCAATTACGATTTTTGCTGTTTTTGTTATTCATGTTGTGTTTATAGTTTTCCTAAGAACAAAAAAAGAAGTTGTGCAACCCTGACATAAATTCTTCCTGACTGAATTATATAAGCTTTGGAATATGTTGCTATATTCTCTTTCCTAATATTTTAATTTTTTACACTGATATTGATTAAGAATATTTGTTTATGCTTGTCTAACTCCCTTTTTTTAACTCTCCCTGCTTTAGGGACTAATAGTATATATTTTGTCATAAAAGGCATTTGCTAAGACCTTTTCCTATTTTTTCAAAGAGTTTATATAAATTACTATTTTTTTTCTTTAATGTTTCTTAGAATTCACAGTGGTTTGTCAATTCTTAAAATCATTTTTTTTCATTGTAAAGCTCACTTTACTTTGTACCACAATGCAAGTGTACTACAATTATGCCCCCAAGAAACTGATTTTTCAATGTATCATTAAAGTTTATTCTTTAAGAGTTACAACTTTTGGACATATCCTTAGAGTAATATCTATTTTTTTGAAAACCAAAAATTAAAAATGCAGTGAAAGAGAACAATGTTCAACATGCACCTGGCAAAAAATCCAGCATTTATCTTATAGATAGTATGAACTAAAGGTAGAAAACTTAGTTTATCTAGTTTCATCTAGTTAAGGCAAGGCATTTGAAGTCAGTCATATTTCTGTAGAAGCACGCACATGAACATTGCAGTCACAAAATGAAACCATATCAAAATTGCAGTTTGTCTCAAGTAATTCACACACTATTACCCTAACTGAATAACTTTAGGCAAGTCATTTAACTGCTCTAGGCCTCTTCATAAAAAAAAAAAGATCAGGATACCTATCCAGTTTACCTTAAAGTTCTTAGTTGTATTTTCCCCTTTGGAACTGAACTGAGATAAAGCATACGAAATCACATCAATGAATCAAATGCCATTTTGAAAATATATGGTATGATTTTTCATTTTTTTTCTTCTTCTTAGTATATGTGTAATAAAATCAAGAGAAGTGAAAATGTATGAATAAATATGATCTCCTATGGCCAGCAAGACTACAGAGAAATTAAAATATGGATTCTCCTAGAATTAAAATTTCTGATTCCTTGAAATATTTTTCATTTGCTAAAAACTGCATTTAATATTGTTTAGGCAGACAGTTTATCACTTGCTCTTATCAAAGTATGTGAGACATATGCTCTTGAAGAGAAGATAAACTATAAAGAGAATTACATCTTTTCATAGAATATTGAACTCCAAATTTTGGTCCCATTCTTCTTTGAGTGTGGCTATCAAATGCTGAAATTGATCCTCAGAGTAAGTACATGGAAAGGAAGAAAGAAATCATGCTCTAATGATCATAAATCTTGTGCCTGGTCATCTCTAATTGATCCTCCTCTTTAAGAGAAATCCTTTTCTTAATGATCCCTTCAAGCATCTTAATAGATATGAGGAAATTCACTTCATGTAGGCCTTTCACATATGAGAGCATTGATGCCACCCTAATGAGCAACCCTCATCTGTGTTTTCCTTCTGATTTTATTAGAGACTTTACACTCTTCTAAAGTTAACAAGACATCTAACAATGAGCAGCTTGCTGCTTTGTTTAGCATCAGCTAATTGGTAGCTTGATTTATTATTGATACACACACATGCAGGCACACACACACACATGCACACACATTCAGACATACAGTAACCTACAAGTACAAAGACGCATATAATCCATTATAACCATTCTGCGTCTTGCAAGAAGTTTCTGAAAGGGCTTCCAGAAGAATAACATATGGAATTTTGTTGATCATCTAAATCTCTTATTATAGGATTTTACTTTGCTTTGATATTTTTCTTAAAGGGTGTCTATGTAACTTTGAGTCTGAAACGATTTTACTCCATAGAGTCCTGACTGAAAGGCCCAATATCTTGGAACTTATTCAATGATCTGGTGTTGTGTATTTTTGTCATTTGAGATTATGTGGATCCCATATTGATGGACAACCAGAAACTAAGTCCTTACTCATGTAACCACTATCCAAGGAACTGTCATAGAGTATATCTTGAAGGGAGGCAGAAAATAATATTTATATATCTAGCCTCTTCTCCCCCAATGCTTTCCCAAGAGAGTTTCATTCCTTCTAGGAGGGAAGCAGGAGGTAAGAGCCAGAGGCAATGACTCTGCTCTTCTTAGAGAAGGATAGTACTAGATTTGAAGTATATCTTTCTGCTTCATTACATATTGTTTGTCTAAGGGATATGATCAGATTTGAGATAACTTTTGAAAATTTTGTCATTTTGGCAGGGGAGGACACTAAGTTCTATATCAAAGTTCTATATCCTCTTTCCCACCTATTGCCAGGTCCACTGTGAACACACATAGAAAATAGCAAAGAAACCCATTTACACAAATCATAACAAAACAGAGGTCAAAGAATGTATACATTGGAGAATATATATCAGACAACAGAGAATGAAAGAACTCTCCCATTGGGAGTGAGATAACTCAGCTCAACCAAGAAAGAGTACCCTTAATCTCACCCAGCCAGAAGTAAAGACATGATAGAGACTACTATCTCCTCTCACATCTTCCTAGTTTTTTTCCTTCAGCATCTTGAAGTAGGATTGGTCTCTTCCATCTTTCCTCTCAAAACCAGAAGCTTATGCAACACTATTTACAAAGAAGATTCTTGCTTAAAGAGTCTCAAAGTAGAAGGGACTTCCACTTGAAAAGCCCCCAAAAAGTGACTGACTGACAACTGAAGCTCTTGCTTCACATGCTCTGCATCCTATCTTCACCAATAAAGGAAGTGTCTCAAACCAATGAGCTTTGGGACAGGGATTATATTCTATTGCCCTTTCATCTCTTGTTTTATGGTCTCAGGTAGGAAAAAAAAGCTTCTTGATGAGCTTTTAATCATTAATAGTTTTCTTCTACTCTATTTCAGGCAGAGTTAGGTAGAACCATGGAGAATCAAATGGTAAGATTTTTGTTTCTGGTAATTTCCTAGGGTTATAGTCTCAGATTTGGAAAAGATGACAGAGCCCAAATTTTTCAAATTGTACCTGAATTACATTCTTCAGTACTTCAATGGACTTGTGTCATTTGCCTGTTCTTCATGTGCTGCTGTAAATGTTCCATTAGAGATTCACCCAATATCCTACAACTTCATCTAGTTCTATTACTATTACCTGAATTTCTTTACAACACACTGACTGTTTACCTATTATTTCTCCCTCTCATTTCATTACTGGCCTGATTTCTTTTTATGGTCATACACAATAGGCTCAAAGAATCATAGATAAAGAACTAGAGGGAAAAAGAAGTCATATATTTTCCTGATAAGTAAACTGAGTCCCAGAGAGGCCAATAAGCTTTCACAAATACATAATGTAACAAGTACTATAGATGGGATTTGAATTCATCTGTAGTTCATTCTATTGCACCATGTTGTACAAAACAGAATATTTCATTTGATTTCTTTGATCGTTTTTCATAATTATGTACACACACATGTCAGCAGTTTATTTTTTTTTAAAGTGAAAAAGGAACAAAGGAAGGAAGGAAGGAAAGAAAGAAGAGATGGAAGGGGTGACCATGGAATTCCTTTCTCTAACCCTCTCAACTGAGGACTTTGTTTAATAATAAAGAAAACAAAGTTGAGACTATTCACTGAGAGTTCCTCATTTTCCCTTCCTGTTCCTCTTAATTTCACATTACTTAGACTTATATGTCCATTAAATATCTCTTCCTTCACTGCAATGTCAGGCAATGATATAACCCTTCTCATTGTCAAAGCTTATACCTTTGATTCCATCTTGTCCCAAATTTTCCAACAAATTTCCCCCCATCATTTCCATTTTTCTCTTGTCTTCAATTTCTGCTCGTTGCCACCTTCTTCAATGCTGTTTTACAGGTATTCCCAGCCACCCACCCCGCAAAAAAACCTAAAATAAGAAAACATAAAAATAAATAAAAGTAGATAGAAAATAAACAAATACATAGATAAATGAATGGATGGACAACAGAATAAATAAATGAGTGAATAAACAACAAATATATGAATGAACAAAAAATTAATATACAAATAGAGATGAATAGATAGATAGATAGATAGATAGATAGATAGATAGATAGATAGATGGCATAGGAGATAGAGAGCTGGGTCTGCAGTCAGATAGGGTTCAGACTTAGGCATTTACTAGCTTTGTGACCCTGGGCAAGTCACTTACTCTCTGTTTGTCTCATTTTCTTCACCTTTAAAATGGGGATAATAATACTACCTACCTCTCAATGTTTGTTGTGAGGATCAAATGACATAATAATTTTAAATGTCTAGCACAGTTGCCTGACACATAGGCACAAATGCTATAAAAACTGTTAACTATTAATATTTTATTGTTAGTATTATTATTATTATAAATAAATGAAAGAATGTATATACGAATGATAGATAAATTAATGAAATAAGTGAACAAATAAATAAATAGAAAAGTTACTTGATTCAATTATCCCTGCTACCTATTGTCATATTTCTCCTCCTCTTTGTGGTTAAACTCTCCATTTTCTCTCCTTTTTTTTGTCTGTATACCTACAGAAATCTAGCTTATGAAACCATTCAGTTGAATCTACTCCCTTTAAAGTTACCAACATTCCCTTAATTGCTAAATCATATCATCTTTTCTCAATCCTTGTTCTACTTGGTCTCTTAAGATTCTGAAACTATTAATTTCCTTCTTCTCTTGAGAACTCTCTCTTCTCTAGGTTCTCCTCCTAACTGTGCAACCATTCATTTTTTCAGCCTCCTTTGTTAAATTTACACTCATCTAAGGCCCACATAATAATGAGTATTCCTCAAAACTCTGACTTGGCTTTCCTCTTTTTTTTTTCTGTACTACCTTGTTAATCTTGTCAGTCACCATTAGTTCAATTACAATTTCCATGTAGATTGTTTATATCTTTATGTGCACATATATACACACAAACCTACAGATATACATATGTGTCTGCATGTGTATTTATGGTTTATGTGTATGGTTTTGTCAGGTTGTGGCTGCTGCACATGCTACAGCTTCTTTTAGTTGTAGGTGAGAGTTGAGTGAGAGGTGGACACCGAAGTTGGATGAGTTAGTGTATACACACATATGTATATGTATGCATATGTATATGAATGTACATGTATACATATGCATGTGTATCTATACACATACACAAAGAATGTACAATATATGTACAGATGTATACACACATACATATTTATATACTCATATCATCTCATATGCCAACATGATTTTTTCTAAAGCATGGATTATGAGCATGTTGTGCTTCCTGATCAGTGAATACCAGTGGTTCTCCATTACCCCCGGGATCAAATATAAAATGCCCTCTTTGGCATTTGAAACTTTCTGTAACCAGCCTCTTCCTTCGTTTATGGTCTTCATATATCTTACTATCATTCACAAACTATGCATTTCAGGCAGGTTGCCCTATGGATGTTTCTCCAAGTCACATTTCTATCCATTTGCCTGTAGTGCTGTGTCCCTTCATCTTTTCCTCTTAATTCTCTTAAACTTGAAAGTAATCAGAAAGCTCATTTTTTACAGGCCTTTCTGTGTCTCCCCAGCTGCTAAAACCTTTATCTCTCTCTCTCTCTCTCTCTCTCTCTCTCTCTCTCTCTCTCTCTCTCTCTCTCTCCCATGCCTATAGATAGACTATAGATATAAACACACATACCTATTCATTTACAAGCTTTCTTTCTAATTTTAAAGCATGCTTCTCAAGGACGGGGACTTTTTTTTTCTTTCTTGATATCCCAGCTTTTAGCATAAGCAGTTGACAAATGCTTGTTAACTGACACATTTATTTCAAAATATATGCTCCCCCCACCCCCTACAGAGTAAACCATTACTTATAACAAAGATTAAAATGAACATAAAACTATATAACATGGGACAGCTAAGTGGCGTAATGGATAGAATACTGGTCCTGGAGTCATAAGCATCTAAGTTCAAATTTGGCCATAGATGCTTGACACTAGCTGTAGGTCTCATGTGATTATGTATGTATGTATGTATGTATGTATGTATGTATGTATGTCCCATCTATGGTAGCCCATCCCTGAAATAAAGTGAGAAATCTTTGATGTAATTTTCTTGACACTTTTCTAGAGCTAACGCTTTGTGATAATTCTTTTCCTTTCCATTTACATTACTTTAGTCATTGTATAAATTGTTATTTTCTGTTTCTTTCATTCTCCATTAATTCATATACATTGTTATCATATTCATCATTCTTTATAGCACAGTCATGTCTCATTATATTCAGGTACTACAACTTGTCATTAATTGATTAACTGCATTTATTTTGCTTCTAGTTTTTCCTAATAAAAAAGTGTTAATATATATGTAAGTGTGTATGTATATGTATTTGGGGTGTATTGCTTTCTGTTTTAACATCTTTGGCATATATGTCTATTCTTGAAAAGCCCAAGGGTAGTGTATGCATATTTTAGCATAATAACAAATTATATTCCAGAATGATTATGCAAGCTGGCAACTCTGAGAATAATTTATTGTGTGTCTGTTTTCCAACAGTCCACCGATTTGTTTGTTGTGAGGTGAAACCTCAGAGAGATTTTAATTGGTTTCTTTCTTAATATTAGAGACTTGGACCAATCTTTTCCACTTTAATAGTTTGCAGTTCTTCACTTGAAAATTATTTATTCATATACTTTGACCATTATCTATTGGGAAATGGCTCTCAGTCTAAAGTATTTGTGTAACTTCCCTGTATATCTTGCATCTAAGAATTTCATAAGAGATTCTTATTGCAGTCAGTTTTTTTTTTCTCAATTACCAATTACCATTCTTCTGGTTTCAGTGCCTTTATTCTAAAAAAGTCTTTTCTATGTCATGTAATCAGAATGGTGTATTTTGTGATATTTATACTTTGATTAAGCACTTACATTCTCAACACTATAGAAATTGTTATGAATGATGTTTGTGCCCACTTTTTCTTAATGTAAACATCCATTTGGACTTCATGATATGTGGCATAAGATGATGATATAAACTTTTTTTTACAAAAATATTTTTCAGTTTTTCCTCAACTTCTTTTCAATAGGAAGCTCCCTTCCATATTCACAATAATTTACTTTTTCAGATTTATCAAATAGTATTTGAATAAAATTACTTCTATTTCTTATTCATGTATTCTTTCCCTGAGCTACTTTTATATTGATGAGTACAAAATTATTTTGATAATTTCCATTTTATAAGTAGAGTTTAGTTATTGCCATTCTCTATTCATTACTATTTTTCTCTCTATCTCTCAAGAAATTCTATATGTTTTCCAAGTGTATTAAGTCATTTTTTTTAAAAACTTAGCTCTACAAAGTAACCTGCTGGTAGTTTGCTGGGTATAGAAATAAATTTATTAATTATTTAGGATAGCATCATCATTTCAATCGATATGGCTCATCATTTAGCAATGATTCTATTTCTAATTATTTGAGTATTTATTTTTTTAAAAAAATCTTCATATTCTTTCCTTCTCAATATCTATTTTGTAATTATATTTAAGTCTTGATTATATCTTGTTACATTGACACAGATACAGTATGCATTTTGTAGTTATTTTAAATAGGTTTTCTCTTTCTATTATTTCCTCCAATTTTGTTATTGTTATATGGAAATGGTAATGATTTTATGTATTTATTTTATGTCAAACTAGTTTAATGAAGTTATAACTTTTCTCAATTAGTCTTTATGCTTATTCCTTTTTATTTAAATAAACAACCATGTAAGCAAAGAACAGTTTTCAAAATAAAATTTGCAACCTATCAACAATTACATGAAAGATTTCTCAATATATTACCCTAATAAGAAAGAAATTAAAACAACACTGACATTTCCATTCACACCCTCAAATTAGCATAGATGATTAAAAAGGAAATAGTAAATGTTAGAGAAGAAAAGGAATGCAAAAAGCACTAATACACTGATGGTGTCCCTATTATTTGGTCCAATCGTACAAAATAATTTGAAAGTATTTAAGAAAAATCAATAAACTATTCATATCCATTGAACCAGTAATCTCACTTTTGCACAAATATGCCAATGAATGAGGTCACACACATACACACACACACACACACACACACACACACGCACATATATATACCAGAATATTCATTGTAACATTTAACATTTCTATGGTTGGGGAAAATGGTAAACAAAATGTAAGGCTATCAACTGTGAAGTAGCTGAAAAAATGGTATATGAATATAATGCAGTACTACTGCCTGATGAGAAATTATTATTATGAGAACTCTAGAGTACATGGGAAGACTTATATGAAATGAAATGGAATGAAGCATGTAGAATCATGAAGATTACATGGACAAAGATTGGAACAATGTCAAAGAAAACATCACCATTTCCTTGCTTTGCCCCATGAAATAAAATGATTGGATTTATTATAAGGTCATCTGTCCTGGAGAAAAGATAATGAGACATTGCTCCTTCTCAGTGTATATATAGAGATAGAGCTATCTATATGAAAATAGAGATCTATATAGATACATAAATGTATTGTTGTTTTGGTTTGTTTTGCTTAGCTTTTTCTTTATTATGACAGAGTTGAAAGGTGTGAGGATGGTCTATAAGAAAGTGACTGTAGCATAAAAAAGATAAATAAAATTTGAAAAATAATGTTAATATTAATATTATACTTTGTAATTATAAAACACTTCAAGGTTTTTATACAAAGGTTTTAAAAATATTATGTTTTATCTTCACAACAACCCTGATAGAGAGGTACAAAGACCCTGCCCTAAGCACTAGGATTAGAAAGATAGATATACTACGTGGATGGCATAGTAGGGCAGCAAGTACATTAATAACTGTAGTAGAATTGAAAATTAGAACAGTTCCACAGAGAGGTCCAGAGAAAGTTCATTGAAATATTTGAAAATATATTTACCATAATCTAGAATTTAGAAATGTTCTTCATTCTGATGTCCTTATTTAATAAATTACATATTCAATGATGATAACAATATTAACTGGGCAATATCACTACATGGAAAAATAATTTTGTATTGTTTTAAATGATGATCTGGCAGGTTAATGAATTGAGCTAAATAATAAGCAAATAATTATTGAACCAATGACCCTGCTAACATAATCTTTAGTAATGGATCATTTAACCACTTTTATGGTTTTGATAGAAGACAGGAGATTAACTCAATAAAAATGAAAGTAAAGAGTGTTGCCTTTTACTTTAAAAATGACCAAATTTACTTATTATCATATCTGATTAGTTTACTGAAAATAAAATTAATTTTTTAACCCATGTTGGTTATATTTTTTTTTTTTGTTTTCCCCCAAGAATCCATCATGGACTTAGCCCATTTATGATTTAGAGATTTAAGGTATCTTTTTTTTTTTGTCTTGGACTATTTTATTGCTCAGAATAGTTAAGTTATTTACAATTGATCATGATACAATATTGCTCTTACTGTGTTTAATGCTGACTCATTCTGCTCATTTCACTTTCCATAAGTTTTTCCGGGTTTTTCAGAAAACATCCTGCTCATCATTTCTAATAGCACAATAGTTCTCCATCACAATAATATACAGTAAATTGTTTTTTTTTCCATTTTTTTTATTTTTAGATTGCAACATACAGTTCTACATAATTTTGGGTTCCAGATTTTCTTCCCTCCCTCCCCCCCCTCCCCAAGAAGG
>JAQQSZ010018914.1:0-10474 GCA_028646595.1 Phalanger gymnotis | reverse complement strand
ATAGTTACCAAAGAACCAATGGGTCTGGGTTAGCAAAACCTTGCGGAGCAGTTACAATCACTTGCCCAGAATCCCACCACTCCTACCATGAGTGAACCCCTAAAGGAAAAAAATGCCAACCTCTGAGTTTATATACCCTGTTCAGGGTCAAATGGCATTACAACATGTGACTCAAATCCACGTGACCTAAAAGCTTCACAAACATGTGACTCAAACCCATGTAAACTAGGCTTTCCCTTCAGTCAAGGATGTCATCAAAGACTCCTAATTTAATTAAAGAAATAAAGGCTGAAGTCATTAAGTGAACTTGATTAAATAAGTGCTCCAAAAGAGAAAACAGTAAAAAAAAAAAAGTCTCACCTTTATTACTGATACAGATGCAGACAGAGTAATGCTGAAAGGCTGGAGCAAAATGTATTATGCTTCAGCGGAACCAAAAAAATAAAAAAAAAAATAAAAGCGTGGGTAACAATCCTTATCTCAGACCACACAAAAGCAAAAATTGATAAGGAAGGAGACTGCATCCTATTAAAAGGTACCATAGACAATGAAGTAATATCATTGCTAAACATATATGCACCAAGTGGTATAGCATCAAAATTCTTAGAGGAGAATTTTGGGGTGTTACAGGATAAAATGGACAACAACACTATACTAGTTGGGAACCTTAACCTCCTCCTCTCAGAGCTAGAAAAATCTAACCACAAAATAAGAAAGAAGTTAAGGAGATGAATAGTATTTCAGAAAAGTTAGATATAGTTGACCTCTGGAGAAAATTGCATGGGGATAGACAGGAATATACCATTTCCTTGGCAGTACATGGCATGTACACAAAAAATTGGCCATGTATTAGAGCATCGAAACTTTACAATCCATCCTTTTAAAATCATGATGAAATAAAACTTACATGTAGTAAAGGGCCATGGAAAGACAAACTAGAATTTAATTGGAAATTAAATAATCTAATCCTAAAGAATGAGTGGGTCAAACAATAAACCATAGAAACTATCAATAACTTCATCCAGGAGAATGGAGATAATGAGACAACATATCAAAACTTATGGGATGCATCAAAAGAGGTTCTTAAGGGAACTTATATCTCCAATGCTTACATGAATGAAATAGAGAAAGAAGAGATCAATGAAGTGAGCATGCAACTAAAAAAGCTACAAAAAGAATAAGCTAAAATTCCCCAATTAAAGACCAAATTAGAAATTCTAAAAACCAAAGGAGAGCTTAATAAAATTTAAATTAAAAATATTAAACTAATAAAAACCAATAAGATAGTTAAACTTTTAGTTAATTTGATTTTTTTTAAAAAAGAAGAAAAGCAAATTACCAGCATGAAAAAAAAGGCTGAATTGAAGAGGGAATCAAAACAATAATTAGGTGGTATTTTGCCCAACTGTATGTCAATCAATTTGACAATTTTAGTGAAATGGATGAATATTTACAAAAATATGAATTGTCCAGATTAATGGAAGATGAAATAAAACACTTAGATAGCCCCATTTCTGAAAAAAAAAAGAAATTGAATAAGCCATCAATGAACTCTCTAAGAAAAAATCTCCAGGGGCAGCTGAATTTACAAGTGAATTCTATAAAACATTTAAAAAAAACTATTAATTCCAATATCACATAAACTTTTTTTCAGAAAATAGGCAAATAAAGAAACCTACCAAATTCTTTTTATGATACAAATATGGTGGTGATACCTAAACTGGGATTAGCCAAAACAAAAAAAAAGAAAATTATAGACCTATTTCTCTTATGAATATAGATGCAGAAATTTTAAATAAAATACTCTCAAAGAGATTATAACAACTTATCTCAAGGATAATACATTATAATCGGGTAGAATTTATACCAGGAATGCAGGGCTGGTTCAATATTAGGAAAACTATTGGCATAATTGACTGTATCAACAACAAAACTAACAGAAATTATATGATTATATTAATAGATGCAGAAAAAAAAACATTTGTCAAAATACAACACCCATTCCTATTAAAAACACTAGATAGCAGAAGAATAAATGAAGTCTTCCTTAAAATGATAGTTAGCATCTACCTAAAAGCATCAGCAAGCATTATATGTATTGGGCATAAGGTAGAAGTATCCCTGATAAGATTAGGGGTGAATTATAAGGATATCCATTATCCTCACTGTTATTAAATATTGTATTAGACATGTTAGCTTTCACAATAAAAGGAGATAAAGAAATTGAAGCAATTAGAATAGGCAAAGAAGAAACAAAGCTATCACCCTTTGCAGATAATATGATGGCATACTTAGAGAATCCTAGAAAATTGAGTAAAAAAAACTATCTGAAATGATAAACAAATTTATGAAAGTTGCAAGATACAAAATGAATTAAATAAATCGTCAGCAGCTCTCTATATTACTAACACAGCCCAACAGCAAGAGATAGAAAGAGAAATTCCATTTAAAGTTATGGTAGACATCATAAAATATTTGGGAGTCTACTTGCCAAGACAAACTCGGGTGCTACGTGAACAAAACTACAAAACACTTCACACAAAGTCAGAGTTAAATAACTGGAAAAACATCGGTTGCTCATGGGTAGGCTAAGTTAATAAAATAAAAATGGCAATTATACATAAATTAATTTACCTATTCAGTGCTATACCAATCAAATTACCAAAAATTATTTTATAGAGCTGGAAAAAAAAAACATAATGAAATTTATCTGGAAGAAGAAAAAGGCAAGAATATCGAGGGAATTTATGAAAGAAATGTAAGAGAACGTGGTCCAGCTATACCATATTTAAATTGCATTATAAAGCAGCAATCATCAAAGTACTTGGTACTGGCTAGGAAACAGAATGGTGGTTCAGTGGAATAGATTAGACACACAATACACAATAGTCAACGACTATAGCATTCAATTATTTGACTAATCCAAAGACTCCAGCTTGTGGGATAAGAAATCTCTATTTAACAAAAACAACTAGGAAAACTGGAAAATAGTATGGTATAAACTAGTCATAGACTGACATCTTACGCCCCACACAAAGATAAAGTCAAAATGGGTACATGATTTAGATATAAAGACTGATACTACAAGCAACCTAGGAAAATAAGGAATAGTTTGCCTGTCAGTTTGAGAAGGGAAGAATTTATGACCAAGTAAGATACAAAGAACATTATGAAATACAAAGTGGATTATTTTGATTGCATTAAATTGAAAAAAAAAATATTGCACAAATAAAGCCAACGCAACTAAGATTAGAAGAGAAGTAGAAAACTGGGAAACAAATTTTACAGGCAGTGTCTCTGATAAAGACTATCATTGTCTTCCAAATATATATGTTGTTCCTTCTTTATCCCATTACCATTAATCTAGACACTCTTCTGTAGTCCCCCTTATCTTATTCCCTCACCTTCTTATTTCTTTATGATTCAAAAGACTTTTATTCCCTTCTAAATGTACATATTCTTTTTTCTTTAACTAATATCTGATTTGAGTAGGGTTCTCTATAGAAATCATGCCCCCATCCCTGTTCCCTTAGCCATTTATTTCTTTCTGAATTTAGAAGGCTTTTATACATACATTTGTATAGATATGCATACATATATACATATACACACACATACACAAATTCATATACATACAAGACACACAGACAAATGCATATGTATATGTGTATATGTACATATGTATTGTTCCCTGTTTAACCCATTCCTGATGAGAGTATCATTCCAGAACTACCAGCCCTCCTCCCCCATCTCATTCTTCTGTGTCAATTCTTCCTCATACACCTCATTTGTATAGGATAATTACTCTTTTAACCTTTTCCTAGTCTTTTTTTTTTAACTTTTTGGAAACACATCATATTCAGCTCTATGGCAATCTTTCTTGTGAACTACTCAATTACTAATTATAATCTTAGAAACATAGTTTACCTTTCCTCATGTAAGAAGTATGCAGTCTGTATGACCCTAGGCAAGTCACTTAACCCTATTTGCCTGAGTTTCTCATCTACAAAATGAGTTGGAAAAGGAAATGGCAAACCATTCCAGTATCTTTACCAAGAAAATCACAAATTGGATAATGTAGATTCAGACATGGCTGAAAAGACTGAACAACAATCACTTGTGCTATTCATGAAACTCATTCATCAACTATACTCGACAACTTAAGGATCTGTATTCCAGTACCAAATTGTCAAGTGGTACCTTCAAGTATCTAGGCATTTTTGATAAGATGCAGGTGAATAGGATCCTAGTTTCCAGTGAAATAAAAATCAAAATCGTTGCTCAAACTGAGCAAAAATTCTGTCTCTGTGCTGGAGAGGAGGCTTCATTTGTCTGCTTGCCAAATTTTCCTTTGTCCAAAAGAAATCATTGAACAAATATACTCCTTTGTGTCCTCTAAATGCTTTAAAATGGACTTTTTGTAATGATTTGTTTTATTTGTGAAAGGAATTAACAGACATTTTCCCCAAAAGCAGTGATTCATTTAACTTTATTTATTGTTGCTTTTCTATCTTCATTTCTTGCATTCTGTTGTTGTAGTTTGGGTTTTACTTAGGATTTTTGCATTAGCATGATGAAGATGTGTAGCACCAATGCAATACCCACAGTGGCTGCTATGAATATGCCAGCATATTTCTGAATCACAAAATATAACAGACTCTCTCCATGGAAGATGAAACCCAAACGTTTATTCAAACACCAGAAAGCCAAATCCATCATAGTTACCAAGAAGTCTATACACATTATCAATGCAGGGGGCAATGCCATGCCCAAACCTTACCTCTATTAGGGCCTTCCTACAAACAAACTCTTTTAAGCAAAATCACCCCCTCTCTCACTCACGCTAGCAGCTCTGTGTCTCTCTCTGTCTCCCAGTTCTGCCTACTTTGTCTCACTTCCTGCTCCACCCATTCAGAAAGCTCCTCCCACCCAGACTTACGTGACTTAGACTCATATGACTCAAGCAGGTCACATAGGCCCATTTTCATTAACATAACAAGATGATGAGCAGTCTAAATTAACTGGTGACAAATACCCCTCCCCCCCCAAAAAAAGTAACAAATCTATCATTGAGTCCCTTGTAACTAGTTTTCAATGCTTATCTTATATTGCTCTTGGATCTTGAATGTCAAATTTTCTATTAAGATCTTTTTTTCAATAAAATCCTGAAAGTATGGCAGTTCATTGAAAATCTTTTTTATATGTTTGTTTGTTCAGAATTATACTTAACATTTTTGGGTATGATATTTTTGTCCACAACCCAAATTCTTTTGATCTTTGATATATAGTGTTCCAAGACCTGCCTTCCTTTAGTGTAGCTGCTGGTGTATCTTGTATGATTCTAATTGTGGCCAATTAGAAAAGATTATATTTGATTTTTTCTTATTTATTATAATATTTTCTCCTTGAGCTGATGGTTTCCAAAGTTAGCTCTGATATTCTTGTAGGTTTTCCTCATAGAATCTCTTTTAGGTACTGATTAATGTATTTTTTTTATTTCTACTTTCCCTCCTTGTTCTAACACTTCAGTACAGTTTTCTTTAATTATTTCTTATGTTATTGTATCAAGATTCTTTCTTTTTATTTTGGTTTTCAGGTAGTCCAATTATTCTTGTGTTTTCTCTTGATCTGTTCTCCAGATTTTTTTTTTCTTATGAGGTGTTGCACATTCACTTCTATTTGTCATTCTTTACATTTTTTAAAATTTCAGTTTTAGTTAAGAAGGGAATTGGGCAGGACCAGGCTTCCTGGCTATGCAGCGCAATAGATAGAGCACTGGACCTGGAATCAGGAAGACTTGAGGTACAGTCTGGCCTCAGACAATTAATATCTCTGTGATCTTGGCCAAGTCACTTAGGCTCAATTGGCATCAATTTCTTCCACTTTAAAATGGGAGCAATAATACCATCCACCTCTTAGTTTTGATGTTAGAATCTAAGGACATGTAATCTTTAAAGCATTTGAGCACTGTCTGGTTTAACAAAAACTTGTTTCCTTGCTTCCTTCCTTAGTGAAATGCCAGCTGTATAGGAGGCATCTTTTGAGAAGTAATAAAATTCATACTTCTTAGAAGAATGAAAAGATTTGGGCCTGTCTTGTTGTTGTGAACCACAAAGCGGTCCAATTAAACCATTTTAGACAGAGGGGCTTTCATCACAATGTCTGACCCAAAATTACACTGCTTGCTTCAGTCATATATTTGAAAGAATAAGAACAACAAAACTCTACTGTTAAGGACCTGAGAATCGAGTGAGTATAGGCCTCAGCTATCTTTAAAATTATTGAGTTCTCTATATCTAATCAGTACAGTTAAGACAATGTGACATTTCTAACCAGTCTTTTCTCTAATAATTCTTGTGATTTCTGTACAAAGAACAGAGCAATTATTAATCTATTGTATGACCATTTCCATCCATATTATTCATGGTGATATTTTATAGATCTTTAAAGTCTAATCATGCTTTAGTGCTATTCATTTGATTAAATGAACCCTATCTTGAATATCCAGGACCATACTGTGTAGCAAAATTAGAAAACCCTGCTGTGGGTTCTTCCTCAGTTAGAGACCTCTTTACCACTCCCCACCATCCACTACACCACCAGGGATCACTGAAACAGTTGAAGTTCAAACTTGGATACGCAATCCTGAGTAAAATGTGCCATACCTTCAATTTCTTCCATTCTTTTCTCCTATTAATTGTGGTCTTGTCTTTGGACCAGATAATTATCTTCTACTTTTTATCGTCTCCTTTGAAATTGAATAAACACAAAGTTGGCTATGTTTTCTGCTTGAAAGTGAGGTTGAATTAGACCATTCTTCTCTCTAACACTTACAAGTTTCTTTAATAGCTATTTCTTTAATATTGGTCCCCCAGGCAGCCCTAACATACTAAGTTTCAAAAAGAAACAAAAAAAAATTCTTTACTTTTTTTCTTACAAACAAGAACTGATATGTGACATAGAAAATAGAAATGGTAAGAAATGAATGTTACTGGACCTAGTCCCCATATCCCATTAGATTATTATTCTAGACTATGCTATCCAACCTGAACTCCAACCAGCCCTTTAGTATATACAATTGTTTACAGGGAAATTGGATGTAAAAATAAAAATCAATTTTCACTATCATAAAAGAAAATATATATTTATATTACTAAAATAATCATTTGACCAGCCAAATAGCCAGTCACTTTCACAGAAATGGAATAAATCACATTTTACATAAGGGCAAATGGGGTGAAGTTTTCTGTCAGTCTTTGCATTCCTGGTACCTAGCACAGTAATTTGTATGTAGTATATACTTAATAAACATATATTGTTTAATATCTTTCAATGTTTTCTGCTCCAACTATACAATGGTTTCCCTGTGAACAGGGAGATATCTTATATATTTGTGTTTTCCACAGGAGCAAGTATTATAAATGGACTCTTATACCCTTGACAGCTTTTAGTGTTTTTTTTTCCTCCCTCTGGTTGAAATCTTACAGTTGCTTTCAATTTTCATACAAAAATCAAATCTATCCACTGCAACTAAGATGCTATTGCTACAACAATAAATTGTGTATTTCAAAGTCATTGAATGTTTCAAAAAATCAATGGCATAAAATCTTATTTTTTTTTGGAAGAACATATCACCAAATGTTGTCCTATAGCTCAAGGGTACACTTTTCACTGAGTACAAATTTTCTTCTAGTCCCTATTGAAACAAGGTCCCAGGTTAACCCATCATTCCTTAAATGCCAGTGGTACATTTCAAATCAAACAGATGGTTAAGGTAAAGAGAGAATGGGAATAAAGATTTCATTTCTATCACTTTCTTCTTCAACTACTTTACTTGCTATACTTACCTGACTTAGATGGTAAAGGAGCCTCCATGGCAAGAATTTGTCTTCTTTATGATTTTAGCAATTCTACTTTGGTATACCACAAATGATAAATAATAACACTTCTTTCCCACATAGTCATAAGGTGCATTTTAGAGGTTTTTCCATGTATATTGTTTCTGCTAGCCACAACTCATTTCCTGTTAAGTACCTTCCATTGAATCTATTAGCCAGCTATAATCATGTGATTTTAGCTATAAGGCCCTTAATGCAAATTTATTTTTTTTCTTTTTTTTCAGGTGAGATATCTATATATCTATATCTAATATCTATCTATCTATCTATCTATCTATCTATCTATCTATCTATCTATCTATCTCCACTGGAAGAAATCAGTCCAATTTAATTGAATTGAAAAAAACACATATCAAGCACACACTACATTAATGGTAATCACTATTTGGGCAAAGAAGAAAGATTCAGTTAGCCTTTAATCTAACAAAGATGAATAAGAAAAAAAGAAGGTAAAAGTAACCATAATGCAAACCATAATAAGTGCATAGATGAAATATAATGATAGTTATTAATAATAATTAAGGTTATTTTAGAAGAGAAAGATCACTTACAGTTGGGAGAATCAGAGATGGATTGAGGAGGGAGCTACTACTTGAGCTGAATATTAAAAAAAAAAAGAACTTCAATTCAATAAACTTTTATTATGCTGCTCCTCCCTACAGCTGGGTAATGGACAGATAAAGCAAAACGAACAAAAAAGAAACATTCCTTGCCTTCAAGAATATTACATTTTATTGAAGTGTTAAAAAAGTGCACAAATAAATGAACAAATCAATAATACACTAATATTTTACACGGATCAATTATTGATACACTGATCAATAATACATGATGTTTAAAATACACTGTATACCAAATAGTATATAGAGATATTATACAACTATTATATATTGTACAATCTATGCATTATTATCTATCTTTATAAAATTTCATAGAAAATAAGCTAGAGAGATATCACCAACAATCATTTGACATTTGGGGAGGAAGTGAGGCAAATTCTTTTGTAGGTCTAATGCTATAGCAAGTGTGCTTTAAAAGACCCTAGGAATTCAATAATAGAGATTTAAATGGAAAGTGCATTTCATATGTAGGGTGTCCCTTGCATAACATTACTGAGCTATAAAATAGAATTTCATGGGGAGAGCACAGGTAAGCATGTAAATTGAATTTGAAAGAGATAGAAGGAGAGTAATATTAAATAAGAGAGAAAGATAGGAGCCAGAAAATAAAATGATTTATACATCAAATTGAGGTTTAATTATTTATTTCTCAAACATTAGCCCTTTTGGGCAGGACTGTGACATGGTTATACTCTTGTTTAAATATTATCTGTTAGCAGTTGGTGTATCATGCAAGTGTCACAATATTGATGGTGACCATGAATATGTCTGTATAGTTCTGAATCACAGAATATAAGAGACTCTAAATATAGAAGGCAGAAGAAGTAAAACATTTATTCAAACACCAGAGGATCAAATCCCCAAACCAATAACTCTAATTCAACATAGCAGCAATTATATCCCCAAACCCTTAAGCCTTTACCCACTTTATCATAACAACAAGGAACTTAAAACACAATATCACAGCAGGTTGCCAAACCATTTCATAACCTTCCCCTCTGGTGGGTCCTTCCCATAAACACTCCCTCACAAATTCTGTCTTGCATCCTCTCCTCCCATAGTTCTGAGAGCTTGCGGTTCTGATAGCCCTTGAAGCCCTGACAGCTTAACAGCTGTTGCCTACAGAATATATATATATATATATATATATATATATATATATATATATATATATATATATACACACTGTTGCCTACAGAATATATATATATATATATATGTATATACACACACACACACATATATATATATGTATATATATATACACATACCCTCTTTAGGGCCAAAGGGCTTCACACCTCTTGCGACCTAATTGGCAAAAGTGCATGGGCCTTTCCACAAACAAGCCTCCCCTAATCAAGTTTCCCTTAACTAGCTCCACCTGAGACCTATTAATGGGATTAAGATCTTTAATCACATTAACACCACAGCTAGGAGGAAGATAAACTTGAGAGGAGAGAAATCTGAAGTACAGAGCACGTGTAGGAGGCTATTTCCAACAATTCAGAGTAGAAGTGGTAGGGACAGTTAGGTGCATAGTGAATACAGTACTTGGCTTGGAATAAATAAGACTCATCTTCATGAATTAAAATCCAGCTTCAGACATTTACTAGGTGTGTAATGCTGGCCAAGTTACTTATTCCCATTTACCTCATTTTCCTCATCTGTAAAATGGGTTAGAGAAGTACGTGCCAAATGACTTTAAGACGCTTGCCAAGAAAGTCAGGAAATTGGATCAAAAAGTCAGACATGACACAGAAGTGTGAAACACATCAACCAGGGTAGAGGTTAAATGAGTAAAGAGAAGACAGTGATGTGGGGAAAGACTCGTCAGTAAGGTGGGCTGTATGTACAAAGATATGAAGGTAAGATAATATTGACAAATGATAAATTATCTGGTTTTCCTAGAATGCGGAGAAGGAAAGTCGTATACAATAAGTCTGGGGAGAAAGATTG
>JAQQSZ010018913.1:0-10474 GCA_028646595.1 Phalanger gymnotis | reverse complement strand
CACCACTTAATTCCTCCTACCAGGTGGGCCTGGGGCCAGAAGCAACTGCAGCTATAGTTCTAAAGCTGCCCCACCTCCACTGCCCCAGGGCGGTGGCCAAAGCACAAACTCTATCCCAGTCCCCAGAAGCTTCTCCCACTAACCTACTTTGTTGTCCTTGGTGTTTGTGGGTTGAGAAATCTGGTAACTGCCGCAGCTCACTGATTCAGGGCGCTAGCTGGGTTCCGCTGTGCTCCCCTCCGCTCCCAGCTCCATGCATGATAGACCTTACCCAGAGACCATCCAGGCTGTCCTGGGCTACAGCCCTGCTTCCCTATGCTATTTTGTGGGTTCTGCAGTTCTAGAATTGGTTCAGAGCCATTTTTTATAGGTTTTTGGAGGGACTTGGCGGGAGCTCACGGTAGTCCCTGCTTTCCAGCTGCCATCTCGGCACCGCCCCCAGGTTGCACAGCTAGTAAGTGCCAAGTGTCTGGGGCTGGATTTGAAACCAGGTCTTCCTGACTCCAGGGTCAGTACTGTATTCACTAGGCTACCTAGCTACCTCGTTTTTGCTTTTTTGATTTTTTTCTGAAATCTACTTTTGCCACCTACAACACAGAGGCCAAGAGTACTGTGGAAGCTTCCTCTTCTACTGGATATCTTTAGACAATACTCTGTGTCTCAGCTTTTTTTCCAGCTCAGCAACCAATAGAGAGGGGAGGTGGGGGGATTCCACACAGTAATGAGTCATACACAGCTCAAAGCAGGCAGAGGATACCTGCCCATGCTTGGCTGGGGAGGGGCAGTGTAAGAAGCTATTATACATACACAGCTCCTACCTGACCACAGGAGAAAGAAACATGGACATACCTGGTCATTGTAAACTTCTAAAATATAGGGACCAATTCTACTGCTCCTCATATTCTCCAGAGCCTGACACAGGGCAGAACACATGATAAATATCTGATAAATGCTTCCTAGCTCATTAATGTTATTTGGTTCTTAGCTTCTATTTGGGAAAGTTACAAAATAGACTTAGAATTTTAAGCTATTAAGTTTAAAATTTTTATATGTATTATTATATTAACAATATGTTATGTTGTTATATAAATAATGTTATATTGTCATTAATAGTATATCATTATTATTAATCTATTAAAGCTTATAATGGCATTAAGGCATGGAACACTATCATCTTGGTTATTTTATCAACTTGGAGTATTCTGAAACACCTACTGCCACCTAGTGGACTCCAACTTTTTAAACGAATTAAGACACACCACCACCATGACTCCCACCCCATTACCCCCACTCCCACCCCACTATTTGATTTCATATCAATATCTCAAGATCGCAGAATCTCAAAGTCAGAAGGGACCTCAGAGGTCATCTTGCCTAATATCTACATCCCCCTCTCCAACATACCTGTCAAAGATTATTCAGTCTTGCTTGTACAACTCCCCTGTGAGGGGACCCACCAATTCCTGAAGCAACTAGCATTTATTAAGCACTTACTGCTTAGGTGCCGTGCAAGCCTGAAGCATCCCGCTCTACTGCCTCTAATCATTAGACAGTATACTAGGTGGTGCAAGTAGAGAGAAGGCTGGCCCTGGAGGCAGGAAGACCTGAATTTAATTCCAGCCTCAGACGTTTAACTAGCTGTGTAAATAACCCTGGGCAAGTCACTTAATTGCTATCTGCCTCAGTTTCTTCAACTATAGAATGGGGATAAGAATAACACCTACTGCTCAGGGTCGTTATGAGAATCAAATGGGAGATTTGCAAAGCATGTAGAACAGTATTAATTAAGCACATGGTTGGGCCTTACAAAGTCTAATTTCCCTCTTCATGTAAAATGAAATTTGCCTTTTTGCAAAGTCCAGTTATTCCTTCTGGTTTTTTCCTTTGGAGCCAACCCAAAACAAAAAGTCTAATCCCCCTTTCCTGTGCTAGCCCTCCAAATATTTGAAGGGCTAGTGATAAGGTTACTGAAATGAAAAGAAAGAAGAAAAGTAGGTCACTGAAGCAATTTTAAAATCCACAGAAGTGAACAGAAAGAAGGTCAATAGGACACACATAAAAGCAGGACAGCTTGGAACAAACAGAACCTGCTGATTTTGTTTTCTACTTGGAGAAAGAAAAAAACAGGCTGCATATGGTGTAGATTTGTGGCCACGTGTGCAATCTTCTTTTTTGGTTCCGTGTTATATATGGAAATGGTCATCTTATTTCATGTTTGTTAAGTTCAGAGTAAAAGAAGAAAGTTGCATGTTGAATTTGTCATATATGTAAGTAAAGGCAAGCCACATTAACAATAGAGATCCGTGTTTTCATATAAAATCATTTGTTTGTTTTCTTTTTTCTCAATTACATGTAAAAACAATTCTAAACATTCTTTTTTGTTTAATTTGGAGCTCCAAATTCTCTCCCTTCCTCTCCTACCCTTTCCTTGAGAAGGCAAGCAATTTGATATAGATTATACATGGGCAGTCTAGCCATGTTTCAAAAAAAACCACAAAACACAAACCCCAAGAAAAATAAAGAAAGTTTAAAAAGTATGCTTTGATCTGCATTCGGGCTCCATCAGTTCTTTCTCTCATTTTTCATCATAAGTACTCCGGAATTGTCCCGGGTCATTGTATCACTGATATGAATGAGCTAAGTCATTCACAGTTGATCATCGTACTATACTATTACTGTGTACAATGGTCTCTCAGTTCTGCTCACTTCACTCTGCATCAGTTCATATAAGCCTTCCCAGGTTTTTCTGAAACCATCTGGCTTGTCATTTCCTACAGTACAGTAGTATTCCATCACAATGAGATGCTACAACTTGTTCAGCCATTCTCCAATTGATGGGCATGCCCTCAATTTCCAATTCCTTGTCTCCACAAAAAGAGGTGCTATAAATATTTTTGTACATGTGGGTCCTTTTCCATTTTTATGATCTCTTTGGGATGTAGACCTAGTAGTGGTGTTGTTTCATTAAAGGGTATGTACATTTTTATATCCCTTTGGGCATAGTTCCACATTATTCTCCAGAATGGTTGGATCCTTGAGAGGAAGAACCATTTTTGTCTTTCTTTGAATCTCCAGCGCTTAGCACAGAGCCTGGAACACAGGGAGTGCTTAATAAATGTTTATTGTTTGATTTATTGAAATTTTAAAAAGAAAAGGCATTGAAACTGGAAGAGTCAAAGGAGCTGGGTTTGAATCTTGCTTCCGCCACCAGCTACCTGTGTGACCTTAGGGAAAACACTCAACCTTTCTGAACCTCAATTTCCTCATCTGTAAAATGAGGAGTTTGGACTTGAGGGCCTGTTAAATCCTTCCAGCTTTAATTCATTAATCCTATGTTAGTACCATTTTTTTTTCCAAAGAAGGGAAGTGTCATTATAAGTCAAAGAAAACAGATAGCTAGGTAGTATAGGGGATAGAGTACTGTACTTGGAGTGGGGTAGGGGGAAGGGGAGGAAGAAAACAAGTCTTTATTAAGCACCTACGATGTGTCAGGAACAGTGTAAAGTGTTTTACTAATCTTATCTTCCTGAATTGAAGTCAGAAAGATCTGAGTTCAAATCCCACCTCAGATGTTTTCAAGCCATGCAAGTCACTCAACCTCTCTTGACCTGTTTCTTCATCTGTAAAAATGAAGGGGATGGACTAGATGGGCTATAACATTCATTCTAGCTCTAGGTGAAGGTGCTATGACAGAATTAATGGAAAATAGCAGTTTCCAGAAATCTTCGCTCATTGTACTTCCTTGGCATGTGACTCTTCCTGGAATTCTCTTCAGCTCCCACTGATGATGCCGGGCATTGTGAGCGCCACTTTAGCGGAAGCTTTATTTAGATAATCCATCTAGCCCAAAATGCCCCAAGTGGGGAGAGAAGGGGATCCTTCACATCTTCCCAAATTCTTTCTTGGAGTCAAGCTTATTGACCTCTAAAGGATGAACACTTTTTCTGAGTCAGTCAATAGACATTTGTTAAATGCCCATTATATACAAAGATCATAAAGGCAAAATTGGAATGTACTTTCCCTCAAGAAGCTTATATTTGACTAAGGAAGAAAACATATTTATATATACATATATATGTATATATGTGTGTATATGTACAAAATAAAGACAAGGCAATATTTATTTGGGGGTGCATAGGGTGCCATTTGCCGCTCAGGAAAAGCTTCCTGTAGGAAGCAACATCTGAGCTTTTGAGCTGTGCTTTGAAAGAAGCCAAGAATTCTAAGTAGAGGAAGTGAGGAGGGAGTACATTCCAGGCATAGGAACAGTCTGAGCAAAGGTATAGAGATGAGAGATGAAGTCCAGTCTGGATAGACCACAGAGTACGTGAAGAAGAGCAATATATAGTAAGGTCAGAAAGGTAGGTGGGAGCCTAAATGCCTGAACTTGGAACTATTGCAATGCTGTGTCTTCTGAGCACCACTGAGAACAGTGATACAGTGGGTCATAGGAAGTGGAAGAGGAGGAGATCTTAGAGATCATTTAGCCCAGCCTTATTAGTTTACAGATAAGGAAACAAGACCTAAAAAGATGACATTATTTGTCCAAAGTCTTCTAGAGAGGAGGACAACAGACAACAAGCATTAACTGGAAAGTAGCATAAGGAGCAGAGCTGGGACTCAAGCCCAGCTCCTTTGAGTCTCAATCCAAGGCTTTCTCCATCACACAATGGGTCCTTTGGACCAGCTCTTCTGGACATCTCTTAACCTGGAGTAGACTCCTTCAGGACTGGTCAAACAAAGAACAGATCTACTTCCACAGAGAACTGAGAAGAGGTTTCACTCTAAGAATTTATAGCTTGACCTCTGACCCACAGGATGGCAGAATCTATAGTAATCAATTTTTATGAAGTAACAGCTGCCTCTGATCCTTCGGCATGTCACAGAGTACCATGGAAGTCATCTCAAAACACTTCAGACTTTTTTGGTTCAAGGAAACCAGCACTACATGGGGTAATGAAAGGGACTTGATGGAGAGACAGAGCAAAGGACCTGTTTATCCATATTGGAATATACTCAGGGTACATGTAGAAGATAAGTCACATAGTAGTTTGCCCACTGTGTCCAAATTTTAATGTAAAAAGTGGATTTGGAACATTCTACCTTCTTCTTGGGCAGAGGTCAAGCCATGGCCTATTTCCTATGGTCCAGGAAGAGGAATTAGGCCAATTTGGATAGTCTCACCGGTCTTACTCAGTGCAGACACTGGATTCTGGGTCTACTCTCCAGCTTCCATGTTGAATTCACTCAAAGACCTGCCCTTCTCTGGTGCTGGGAAGGGCTTCCTTTAGTGTGAGGTAACTTGGTCACCTATGGTTTTCCATATTGGATTCTTAACAACACTACTTCCAAAAGGCTTTTGTAATACCTGAAAGAGCTGGGTGGGGATGACCAGGGTCTTGAGAAAGAAGCAATTAATTGTTACATGAGATTTAGTCCACCCAGGGACTCTAATCACCCATAAATTACATGCTCCAGCATCCTTAAGCTCCACTATCCAGAAACAAGAAAGAATACAAATACCATCCCTGAATGCAGTTCCCAGGATGACAGCAGGCTGAGACAGGGAAAGGTGCCCCTCCCACAATGCTTGTCATGCCTTTGAGTTAAAGCCATCTTTCTCTTCTCTTGGAACATTTTCAAGCTGCTTTCCTATTAGCAGGTAATGAAAAAACATGATGAATCTCTAAGGTAGAGGATGAGGTAGACAAGTGACAATTGGTGCCAAAATTGCACCTCGCAGTAATTCATGCCTTACTTTTAAAAGCAGTCAGCTCTTACTATACGAAAAGCATCATTCTGAGGGGAGACTCACAATGTGAGGCCTTGAACACTTATACAAATGAGGTATACATTGTTGTCCTTTTCAAAAGCAGGATTCCTGGCACCTCCTTTTTATTAAAACCTAAGTTAATCATTTGAAGCTTGATTGTACTCATTTAAACAGGCCCTCACTAAAAATAGTAGTTTCCATCTAAATTTCAAAAAGATCTCAAAATTATAGGATTTAGAGGCAAAAGAGGTCCGACCGCTTCATTTTACATATGATGAAAGTACCCATACAAAAATATCTATAGTGCCTCTTTTGGGGTGGCAAAGAACTGAAAGCTAAGGGAGTGCTCATTGACTGGTGAATGACTGATCAAATTATGTTATATGAATGTAATGAAATACTATTTTGCTATAAGAAATTATAAAAGGAACCTTTCCATGAAACTTGGGAAAACTTGTAGGGTGAAGTGAGCAGGACCAGGAGAATGATTTATACAATAATAACATTGTAAAGACAAAGAACTTTGAAAAGCTTAGGAACTCTGAGAGACCATAATGACTAGCCATGATCTCCTTTCCCTCTTTCAGAAAACTAACAATGAAGTGTACTACCTACTTCTTGAGAGAGAAGTGATAGATTAGGAGTATAGATTGAGATATTTTTTGGACATGGTCGATGCAGGAATTTATTTTTCTTAACTATGAATATTTCTTCTAAGGCTTTTCTTTTTCAATGGGAGGGAGGGAAAATTATTGTAAACTGGAAAAAAAACATTTTTAAAGAAAATAATCCCAACTCAATCTCATATAGAATGAAGCTGAGTTTGTTTAACAATTTTCAATTAGTCAGTTCCAAATATTTACTAAGTACCTACTACACATCAGGCACAGTGCTAAGTACTAGAAATACAAGAAATGAAAAAACCATCCCTGCTCTCAAGGAGTTCAGAGTCTAGTGTATCCTTCCATCCAGTGATTCTGGCCTCCTTGCCCTTCCCCCAAGACACTCTGTCTCCCAACTCTGGGCATTTTCATTGTCTGTACCCCATTCTCTCCCTCCTTATCTCTACCTCCTGGCTTCCTTGACCTTCAAGATCCAGCTGAAATCTCATTCTCTTTTAAGAAGCCTTTCCTAATCCTGTTTAATTCTGGTGCCTTCCCTCTGAAATTATCACCAAGTTATCCTGTATGGTGCAGTGGATAGAGCACTGGACTTAGAATAAATAAGACTCATCTTTATAAATTCAAATCTGACCTCAAACACTTACTAGCTGTGTGACCCTGGGCAAGTCACTTAACCCTATTTGCCTCTGTTTTCTCATCTGTAAAATGAGCTGGAGAAGGAAATGGCAAAGCACTCCAACATCTCTGCCAAGAAAATCCAAATGGGGTCACAGAGTGTCGGACAAGACTGAACAATAATTATTTACATATTTTCCCCCATTAAACTGTGAGCTCTTTGAGAGCAAGGGCCACTTTTTTTTTGCCTTTTCTTGTATCTCCCGTGCTTAGCACAGTGCCTGGCACATAGCAGATGAATAATAAGTCCTTGTTGACTTGATTCATTGAATTAACATCTCAGTGTCCTGGACAGCTCTCTAGAACTATGTTATACACAGGTTGTTGATCCGTGTCATTAGAAAGTTTCCATAACTGAGAATTTCCCATACCAAAGGAATTACAGATCCAGATTGGGAGAAAAAAAAGTTTCCTCTTTCCAACTTGATTGCAGGTTTGTTGAAAGCAGGGACCATGTCCTGTACTTCTTTGGTGTTACTCGCAGTACCTTCGTATTAAGCATATAGGACAAAAAAATACATATTGGTTTCTCATCACATGAGTGGGACCCTGTGATGACAATATCCAATCATGTGGCTGGTGTAGACTAGAAGTAGCAGTAAGTGAAGTCGAGCAAGATAAAGAGGGCTCTATGTGTGTCCTGCTAGTTGTCCTCTTATTGTGGTTGTCTTGATTCATGTCTCTTAGCATATTAAGCAGCTTGGTGACTCAGTAGATAGTGCTGGACCTGAAGTCAGGAAGACCCACGTTCAAGTCCAGCCTCAGACACAGAATTGTGTGATTCTGGGCAAGTCACCCAATTTCTATCTGCCCCAGTTTCCTTATCTACAAAATAATGATAATGATAGCATGTTTCTTTCAGGGTTGTTGTGAGGACAAAACACCTTGCAAACCTTCACATTTCATGTAAGTGCTAACTTTTGTCATCATCATCATCATTATATTAAGTACTAAATTTATCCACTTTTTTGTAACAGAGTGATCAATCTGGTAGACTAAAGGGAAGTAATACATAAAACTATCTTGACTTAGCAAGGCTTAAAATATTCTGTCCCTCAGTACTCTGGGAAAACAGGGCCCAGACCACACAAATACCAGGTATATACAATCTAAAGGGGCTATGGAGTGCTACTATCATTAATAGTGTCAATTTAGGAAAAGAGAAGAATATGATGAACATGTCTGAATAAATACTATACGGATTACTACTGGAGTCAGTCCTGGTCTTAGCCCTGTATAATGTTTGCATAAATAATTTAAATATTAAGATTAAGAAAAAATTAGATTTAAGGGTAACACTAAATTGTTAATGATACTGTATATATAGTACTTTAGAAAATTAGATCAGGTTTCCAAGGTCTTTGGTAAATCTGAGAAGGAGTCAGAAATTGAATTAAATTCATTGACCAATGATGGGTTAGTAATCTTCCAAGGAAAGACAATTTTCTAAAACATATGGTAAAGAACAGGCAGAAGAGGAAATTATTTAACCTATGGGGAACTGAAGGATCAATTCTAGGGAGTTATCTGAGCAAAAGAATGTTAAATGACTTACCACACACAAAGCTAATCTGATTTTGGGATTTCTTTTAGGAGGTGATCAGTGAATTGATCCTTTCGATTTCTACTTTGCCCTCTGCTTCTAAGATATCTGGGCAGTTTTCCTTCATAATTCCTTGAAATGCGATGGCTAGGCTCTTTTCTTGATCATGGCTTTCAGGTAGTCCAATACTTCTTAAATTATCTCTCCTTGATCTGTTTCCCAGGTCTAGTTTTTGTAATGAGATAGTTCATATTTTCTTCTATTTTTTCATTCTATTGACCATGTTTTATTATTTCTTGTTGTCTACTGGAGTCATTAACTTCTACTTGACAAGTTATAATTTTTAAGAAATTATTTCCTTCAGCATTTTTTGTACCTCTTTGACCAGTTGGCCAATTCTGATTTTTAAGGAATTATTTACTTCAGTATTTTTTGTATGCTTCTTTTACCAAACTGTGAATTATCTTTTCATAATTTCTTGTATTGCTCTCATTTTTTTCTTCAATTTTTCCTCTACTGCATTAATTTGATTTCTAATTTTTTTTCACCTTTTAATCTCTTTCTTTAGCTCTTCTAGGGATTCTTATTGGTCTTGTATTCAGTCTGCATTTTTCTTTGATGCTTTGCTTGCAGATATTTTCAACTAATTGTCTTCTTCTGAGTTAGTGTCTTGAGCTTCCCTGACTCCATAGTTCTTTTTCTGTTGTTTGCTCATTTTTTCAGCTTATTTCTTGATTTTGAACTTTATGTTAGAATTAGGGTCTGCTTACCTCTAGGAGCAAGTCTGATCTGAGCTTCTGTCTTTTATGGTATTCTGCTACTTTCACAACTCAGTGGAGGCTTGTAAGTTTTCAATGCTTCCAACATGGAGTGATCCTTGGAGAGATCTGGTCACTATCCACCTGTTCTACACTCCATTCCTTATACAAGTAGGAATCAGGATAAGTTGAAGGTCGTCTCAGAGGGAAGCACTAACATCAAGGAGGGCTGGGAAAGGTTTCTTTCAGAAGGTGGGACATTAGTCAAGACTCAAAAGAAGCCAGGAGGCAGAGATGAGGAGGGAGAGAGGTCAAGGCATGAAGGATAATGGGAAACAATGTTGTCATGGGGGAAGCAGGCAAGAAAATGTTCAGAGTAGGTGCAGCTGACTTCTGGGGACGTTTCTGCTGAATAGCACCTGGTTTTGATTTCCAAAAAGGAGATCTTCTTTGTGGTGTGATGAGGGAGGCTGCCCATACCATGAGTCAGTGGCATGAGGCCAGAACTCTAGGGTTGGTGTCATCAGCCAGGCTTGCTCCAGAATAGCATCTCCCAGCTTCAGTCTCAGCAGATACTCCCTAATGAGGGAGTGCTTCTCACTCTTTTAGAAAAAGGACAAAGACCCTTAGCTTAGTATAGGCAGGAACCAAGGGGGTTCTCTAACCTGGGCTGGCCTCTGAGGCACCTCTCCTTGTCCCAGGCAGGAGGAGGCAGTGAAGAGAGGTATCTTCTCCTCTCCTGCTCTTTCACCTCCAAGGCAGCAGATGGCAGTGCAGAGAAGGGCATCCTCTCTTCTCCTCCTCCTTCACCTCCAGGACAGCAGGTGGCAGTGCAGAGAGGGGCATCTTCTTCTCTCCTCCTCCTTCACCTCCAGAGAAGCAGATGGCAGTGCAGAGAGGGACATCCTCTCCTCTCTTGTGCTCCTCTTTCACTTCCAGAGCAGCAGGTGTCAGTGCAGAGAGAGGCATTCCTCTCCTCTCTTGTGCTCCTCTTTCACTTCCAGAGCAGCAGGTGGCAGTGCAGAGAGGGACATCTTCTCCTCTCTTGTGCTCCTCTTTCACTTCCAGAGCAGCAGGTGGCAGTGCAGAGAGAGGCATTCCT
>JAQQSZ010018912.1:0-10474 GCA_028646595.1 Phalanger gymnotis | reverse complement strand
TGGCTGAACAAGCTGTGGTATATGAAGTTAATGGAATACTATTGTGCTATAAGAAATGGAGATGATATGGACTTCATAACAACCTGGAAGAACCTACATGACATAATACTGACTGAGCGGAGCAGGGCCAGGAGAACATTCTACACAACCACAGATATATGGATTCTGTGAGGACCAACCCTGACAGACTTTGCTTTCCTCAGCAACACAAGGTGCAAAGACAACTCCAAAGGACTCACGATGGAGAATGCTATCTACATCCAGAGAAAGAACTATGAAGTATGAATGCAGATTGAGGCACACTTCATGCTCACCTTTTTTCCCCCCCCTTTTTTTTCAGTTTTTTTTTTTGTTTTGTTTCTTCTTTCTGATGATTCATTCCATTGGTCATAATTCTTTTCCACAACTTGACTAGTGTGTAAATTAATTCAATGCGAAGCTGTATGTGGAAGTTATATGAGATTCCATGCCATCCTGGGGAGGGAGGTGGGAGGGAGGGAAGAAAATCTGGAACTCAAAATCATGTAGAAACGAGTGTCGTAAACTAAAAATTAAAAAATTAAAAAAAAACAGCCTCAAAATTCCCTAAACTTTTCATATGTAGATATTATGAGATCTAATTGAGTGTAGATGGTTAATCTAATAATGCTTTTTTATAAAGGGGAGAAAAACCCCAAATTTTGAAGGGCAAGAAAGAGTGGATTTTTTTTCTCTGATAAGTGTGATCTTAAAAAGTAAATTTTACTTTGGAAATTAGATTCCTTCTTAAAGCTATAACTGCATTTTGAGGTGAGCTGTACATTTTTGTTAGAGTAGACTTGACCATTCTTCCAAACCTCTTTGACTTTAGATTATTGTAAGACTTTTTTGTCCGATGCCAGATTTTTTTATGAAAGGGTGAATATCTTTCTTATTTGTTTTCTTAGGTTTAAAATTTGTGTTCTTTTGTTATTTCCTTAGGGAAGTTCACAGCCATTGCTGTCTCACGTTGCTTTAGCAGTTGCAAGTAAACTGACTTCTGCTTTATTTAATGCTGCCAGGTAATGGGATTCAAAATAGCTTCAGATGCACTTAGTTTTGTTTTAAGACTGCATTTAGAATCATTAGTGTTATTCTTAATTTATTTTGTTTCAAGTGGCTGGCTTGGTTGGAAGAGTAAGCACGAAGAGGAAGCTATTCAAAAGCAGAAACCAAAAGTTGAACCAGCGACACCATTAGCTGTAAGGCAAGTCTGATATGTAGTTTAAAAAAATATTTTTATAAGTTCAGTTTGACTGTTGAATTTTGTAATTTTTGCACGTTCCCAGATCATTTATCATTGGTTGTCCATCAGTCTGCCCATTCTTTAGAGCTGTTAGGGTACCAATTGAAATATTTACTTTTTTCTTCTCTTTGCGGTAAAGCAAGACTGTCCAACTTATTGAAACAATAGACAATATAGTTTGTTTGCCATTTCAGTGAGAGCTCTGCAGTAGCTCAGCTTCATTTATTAAAGCATTTATGTAAATTTCTATGCTTGTAGACAGGCCGCATAAATCACACTGTGGGCCGCACTTTGGACAGCCCTGCTGTACTGTAAAATGAGTTCAGTAAAAACCATTCAGTTCCCTTCTTAAAAAATTATAATAGCATGTTACTAAGAGAAGCAATGTGGCCTTGGAGTTAGGAAGACCTGAGTTCTAGCCTTGTCTCTGATTCATACTGTATGACTATCCACAAATTGTGTGACTATGGGCAAGCCACTTTAATCCTTTAATGGCTCAGAAACTCTTAAAACTGTAAGATACTGTTAAAGTTCTCAGTTTGCATTGGTGGAGTTTTCTCACTAGGAGGCCTCCACATTGGTGAAATAGCAGATCTGAAACAACACTAACAAAGATAGCTGCTTTGGACGAGACTTAATTCATTCGTTTAAATATTAATATTAGAATAACAGTAAATGATAAAGATATGTGAGCATGCATCAGAGAGTCATCTTCTTTTGGCCTGGAATACATCAGAAGTATTACAGAACAGTCTGTGTATTTATACCTCTGTTTTTATTTTCTTCTCATTTATTATTAAGATTAGGTAGAGTCAGGAAAGAAAATGCCATTTAAATTAGATTTCTGTCTCTTTAGTAGATCTTAAGAACTATGATTTAAAGTTTATTTAATGCATCAACTTTGAGAACCAGAAAAGATACAAATGAAATTAATGAAATATTTATTAATTACCTGAAATGTGAAAGGTGCTACTTTAGGGATCCTTAACTTCTTCTTTGAGCTTCAGTTTCCTCATCTATAAAAATGTGGCTCTTACTTGCCCTGCTTGTTTCACAAGACTGTTTTGTGAAAGGACTTTGTAAACCTTAGAGCATTAGAGAAAATTAGAGAAAGGTGAAATGATGGTGATGATAGTGGTGATTCTAAATATAGCTATAATGTAGACCCTACTCAAGGAGTTTACAGTCTAATGGGAAAGAGGGCAATAATCACAAATAACTAGGTTATGATGGAAGAGCATAGAGCTTGAGAGATTGCGGCAAAGTGCTGGGAACAGTTCAAGGATCATTTTCACCTGGGGGGAAGGGATGGCGAAGGGAAGGGCTTCATGGAGAAAATGGCACCAAATTGGGCATGGAAGGAATTTCTGCAAGTGGACATTGTCAGGAGAGTAGGGCAGATCAACTTTAGGCATGGAGGACTGTGTGAACAACTGCATAGAGACCTGAGAGGGAAGAACAAGAACAGAAGATGAAGAATAATCTAGTTTGAATAGGAGATGAAATTAGGAAAGTACATTGGAACTAGGTCATGAAGAGTCTTGGACTCTGAGACTAAGGATTCATACTTTATTCAGTAGGCAACAAGGAACCACTAATAGGTTTTGTATAGAAGGGTGACATGACCAGAAGAATACCTTAGGAAAATTATATAGGCAATGATGTGAAGGCTAGATTGGACAAAGTATAGCATGTAAATAGGGAGATGTATTTAAGTGGCTAATTATAATAGTCTAAGAATATTCAGGGGCATGCACAAGGGCAGTTATAGTGGAGTGGAGAGAAGAGAGGAATGCTAGAGGTCTTGTGGAGAAAGAAAAGACAAGTCTTGGCAACTGATTGGATGTGTATTGTTTTGGAAAGAGAAGAGTCAGGTTACTTTAAGATTATAGGTCTGGGTGACTAGGAGAATGATGGGGCCTTTAAGATAAATGAAGACTAAGGGTGGGTTAGATAATAATTTAGTAAGAGACCTACTGGTGTGTTAGAACTTTTAGGAAGAAGTATCCATTGGGCAGTTGAAAATAGGAAGCTGGGCCTCTAGAGAGAGATTAGATATGAAGAGAAAATGGAGGTCATTTACTTAGGAATGATAATTAAAGCCATAGTAGTGGATGAAATTACTAAGGGAGAAAGTGTGGAAAGAAAAAAGGGAAGGCAAGGACAGAGCCTTAGGTAAAAACCATATTTGAAGGGTTAGAGGAGAATGAGGAACAAACAAATAAAACAGAGGGCATAGCCAGACTTCTAAGGAAACAAAATAGATGTGACAAAGTTTATGCATCAACATTCATACACTTTACTCTTAGGAGACCCCTCAGTCTCTCACTTAGAGATTAATCACTCTTAAGTGATTTATAAATCTGACAGGAATGGCTATCTGCTTTACAGGTTTTTAGCAAATTCAGAGGGAGGAGACTATCCATTACAGGTAGGCATACTGGCAACTAAAGGAAATGACAACTAACAGCATGAAAGTAAGGAAGGAGACAGAAAAAATAACAGACACATGAATGTAAAAAGCATAGCATTCTAGTGCAATTTTGTGTACACACCTCAAATTGGCCATGACAGTATATAAGTATGAAATAATTTTAATGTTGATTCCAAATCATCAAAACAAGGACAGATTGTTGTCACTTAGCTCTATTTAGAGAAGGCAGGGAAGTGAGACTACATTTTAGAAAGATTTCTATTTAGATTTAAATAAATAGTTTTGATGTTTAAGAAGGTAAATGCTTAGCTATTTTGAAAACTCACCTACCCAGAAGGGCTCATTCTCTTACTCCAGATGGCCAAATCGTAGCCCAAAACTCTTTATTAGAAAACATTCATGTTTGATCAGCCTACAAAAATGAATATTAATCTGAGGCAAGTTTAATTTTTTTAAAGTTGAAACAAATACACTCTTGTTTTATCTGTTTAATGATTTTTCCTACTTCACAAGATTGTGATATGTTTTTGTGTTTTCTTTTTAATATCAGATTTGGGCTTCCTGATTCAAGGCGCCATGGTGAAAGCATATGTCTCTCTCCATGTAACACACTAGCAGCAGTAACTGACGATTTTGGCAGAGTTATTTTATTAGATGTGGCAAGGGGACTTGCAATTCGCATGTGGAAAGGTACTACCTTGATAAATCTAGGGGCTTCTTTCTTTTCATTATTTAAACAGATATTTTCCCTTTCCTCCAGCTAACTAAAACCTTTTGTAATGAATTTGAAAATACTTTGTTGTATTTCAGTTTTGATTTTATTTTAAAAGATAAACATCGTAACCACTGTAGAACTGAAATATTACTGGATATGTTTTCCATAACACGTGAACAGTCAAGTGTATCTATGATGACACCAATTCATAAATTCCCTTCACCAGTGAAGATTGTGACTTAATCATATATAAACATACACTCATACACAATATAGGAGGAGAATTGGAGTCAAGAGAGCCTGAGTTAAAGCCCCACCTCCTACATGTACTAAATGTATGAGCATGGACAAATCATTTAACCTTTTAGTGCCACTTGGCAACACTCTAAGACTATTAATTACAAAAGAGTGCCTGATTTGCTGCAGTGGAGGGAATTTCCACACTAATTAAATCAAAACTAAAATATTAACCCACTTGATTCTTTCAGCTGATAGTATGCTAAACAATCTTTTTTATTTTTAGGCCAATCACAGTTAACCTATTTTTACAAATAAAATATTTTTAAAATCTGGCAAAGAAGTTCATCTCTGACTTTGGCATCAAAAGGCTTCTTGTAAATAATGCCCATTACAAAGGGTTAGGGATAGTTTGAATATCACTGATAATCCATTATAGATCCGTCAAAGTTTCACTGAGTTATTTTTGAATATATTTGTGCACTTGTTGAAATAAGACTATAAGTTTCTGACTTCATATGTAAAGGTGCATTTTTCATTTGTTCAATCAGCAAACATTTATTAAGTGCCTATTATATGCCAGGCATTGAAGATGCAAAGAAAAAATGAAATACTCAGTCATCTCAAGATGTTTACATTCTCTTGAGAAGAATAACATATAGAAGCGTGTGAAGTACACTAATTTCTTGAGAGAGACACTAGCAATTGGGTTGATTAGGAAAGACCTCAAACGTGAGAAACCAGTTCAATTGGGCTTTGAAGGAAATCATTGATTCTGAGAGAGGGAAATGAGGAAGTCCACATCAAGTGTGGGGGATAACCCATAGAAAGGCATGTAGATTCAAATGAAATGATATAAATTGGAAATAGGAGGAAGATCCATTTGCTTAGACTGAAGTGTATATGAAGGGAAGTAATGTATAATAAGGTTGGAAAGATAGGTTGGAGCCCTGTTGTAAAGAACTTTTAGTGCTAAATAAAAGAATTTGTGTTTGATCTTAGACTAACAATGAATAGTTGGAACTTCTTGAGCAAGAAGGTGACAATTTCAAACAGGTGCCTTAGAAATATCATTTTGACAACTATGTGAAGGACAGATAGGAAAGGAGAGAGATTTTTGGCAGGGAAATGGATTAGGAATATTGCAGTAGCACTGGGCTATGAGTGATGAGGGCTTGAGCTAGGTTGGTTGTTGTAGTGTGAATGGATAGAAAGGAGATTCAGCTGTGAAAAGATGTTTTGAGGTAGAATCAGCAAGAATTAGCAACTACTGGTAAATGGGGAATTGAGGATAGATGACTCAGGCTTCAAATATGAATGATTAGAAAGATGCTGGTACCCTTAACAATGACACTTATTTCAAGCATCTATGATTTTATGGTGTGGGTGCTTCCTCTGCTGTCACAGATCTCATTCCCTCTTAGTTTTATCATTAGTCTTTGTGAATTCCTTGGCCCAATCTTTGAATGATGAGCTTCTCTGAACTAAACTGAGATGGCCCTTAAATAACAGGAATACAGCATGCTTCTGGGCCTATACCTCAAACTTTTCTAGCTTGGTAGGATCTGGCAGTGCCAGAGCTCATGACAGCTAAAGACTCTGAAGGCCTCAGAGAGCCTACTTGTCTTGATGAGGCACTGAAGAAGAAGGCCTTTAAGCAGAGGGGACATGCACATTTTTTGTATTCTCAATATCTTATGTTCTATCACATCTCAATAAGATTATAAACTGTTTAAAGTCAGTAAACATGTCTTATGCTGCTATTGTGCCACTCATAGATCAAGACATCTGAGAGCACAAGAACAATCTCTGATTTTGCTAATGCAGGAAAACGTTATACCAACACAAGTCACAACCCAATTTTCTTATCTTAGAGAGTTGCCTGAGTCTCACAAAGGTTAAATAACTCTTGCAGCATCATACTGTGACTTTCAGAGGTTGAGTTTGATCATTAAGTCTCCCTGACTTGAAATCTGGCAGTCCGTTCATTCTGTCACCATGCCTCTCTGCTATAGTAGTCACTTAATAAGCACTTATTAAATTAAATTGATTTGCATTGAGTAAAATCATACTTTATAGGCCAAAGCCAAGTCTTATCCTTTTGTTTATTCATTCTGGGTAGCACCAGACTTACCAGGTGGCACACAAGCTTAAAAAATACTTGCTTACCTTTTCCTTTTGCTGAGTTCCGTGTTCATAACAAAGTATTTCCATAATTCTGTTGTGATTCAGTTTTTGTTTTATTTTAAGTCTTTTGTATAGAACCTGGTAAAAGACTTCTAAGTAATATTAGCTATTAGTTCTTCTTGTCTTTATACTTATGCTTCAAAGAAGTCCAATAGATTAATGAGATGTTTGTTTAACAAATATTTATGGAATACCTACTATATGCAAGGCCCTATGAGGAACACAGAGTTGTGTAAGACAAGATCCCTGCCTTCTAAAAGCCCCGTGGTATAATAAAGAAGATAACTTCCTAATTATATTCATAGCTTGCTATAGATTGAAGTGATAGAAAGATAGATAAATATCATTTATCAAGGGCTTATTATATGTCAGGAACTGTGGGAAGGGCTGATGATACAAATAAAACAACCAAGATAGTTTCTACTTTCAAGGAACTTAATAGCTAGTAAGGGGAAGATAACACATAAAGGGAAGCTAAGAAATGGGGGTGAGGATGGGTGCTGTGTGTAGTGGCATGGTTTGGATCTAGTAGCAAAGTACACATATAGCCAAGAATGCCATATTGTTGTGTAGTCATTTCATTTGCATTTGACTCTTTGTGACCTCATGTGGGATTTTCTTGGCAAAGATACTGGAGTGGTTTGCCATTTCCTTCTTTACAGATAAGTAAATTGAGGCAAACAGGGTTAAGTGACTTGCCTAGGGTCACTGTCTGAGGCTAGATTTGAACTTAAGAAGATGGTTCTTCCTGACTCCAGGCTCTGCACTGTATCCACTGTGCCACCTAGCTGCCCAAGAATACTATAAGTGAATAGAAGCTCAAAAGAATGAGGTCCTAGACCAGAGGGGAGCCAGCAGTTTAGATGTTCTGAATTTGCAAAGCCTTACAGTAGGCCAATATTGACTGACACAAGTAGCAATCTGCTGAAACTCCCAACAAGAAACAAACTGACAGACTCAGACTTGGGCCAGGAATTTGCAGAACTCAGACCAGAGCAGGGAACATACTTCCCCGTGGATCACACTACTTTGAAAGCACTGAAAACTTGCAGGGCCCCATGTGGAGCTGTGAAAGTAGCAGATGGACATAAGAATTCAAAAACTCAGGCCAAACATCCTCTTCAGATGTGTGCAGAGCCTGTATTACCATAGCCCAGCATTAACATAAAGTCCAAAGTCAAGAAGGAGGCTGGAAGAATGAGCAAACAAAAAGAACTAAAAAATGTACAGCTAATATGGTGACAGGGAAGCTCAAGACACAAACACAGAAGAAAAGAATGCCTTGAAAACTTTTACAAAGCCACAAATTAAAATGCAGCTGGGACACAAGCCCATTGAGAATTCCTAGAAGAGTTAAAGCAAGAGTTAAGGAGCTAAAAATTTATTTTAAAAATCAGTTGAGCAGTAGAGGAAAGCAGGGAAGAACAAGCTAGGGCTAGGGAAGAAAGATATAAAAATAGAATTAACAGCTTGGAAAAAGAGGTACAAAACCTCACTGAAGGAAATCTGAAGAAAAATAACTCCCTTTAGAAAATTAGAACTGGCCATTTAGAAGCTAATGACTATGAGATATCAAGAAATAATAAAACAGAGGCAAAAAACAAAAAGAAAGAAAACTTGAACTATCTCAAGAAAAACAATTGACCTAGAAAACAGAGGAAAAATAATTTAAGAACCACTGGACTTCCTGAAAGCCATGAACAAAAAAAAGAACATAGTCATTACATTGCCAGTAATCACAAAAGAAAACTGTCCTGATATCTTAGAACCAGAGTACAACGTAGAAATTGAAAGAATTCACTGGTCACCACTTGAAAGAAACACCAAAATGAAAACTCCCAGGAATATTATAACCAAAATCCAGAACTCACAGGTCAAGGAAAAAATTCTGTAAGCAACCAGAAAAAAAGATTTCAAATACCAAGGAGTCAGAATCAGGATCATACATGATTTAGCAGCCACCTGTATAAAAAAGCAGAGGACTTAGAATATGATATTTCAGAAGACAAGGGATCTAGTTTTACAACCAAAAATCATACCTAGCAAAAATGAGTATAATCATTCAGGGGGAAAAATGAATCTTTAATGAAACAGAGGATTTCAAGACATTCCTGATGAAAAGATGAGAGCTGAATAGAAAATTTGACACATAAACACAGGAGGTGAGAGGCATAAAAGGCTAAAAACTCCAGATCCCTCAACTGTTTCTTACTCTAAACCCTCATCAATGTAGCTTCTAAAAGATGGCATCTAAAACTAAACACACAACTCCAGGTGTAGTCTTATCAGGGTAAAATACAACAGCACTGTCACAGACATATAGCTTCTCTTACTGTGGCTACCATACCTTTAGCTTTTCTGGTCAATGAGTCATTCGAGAGAAAGATAACTTCTGTCTGGGCTCTTAGGCAAGGTTACAGGGAGGATATGGCATTTGAGCCGGGCCTTAATGTGTGTAGAAAGAAGAGTTAAATTTACAGAATCATAGAATCTTGGACTTAGAAAGATTGTTCAGTAAGCCTTTTGTGCAGTGTGGAAATCCTAAACATCCTTGTCCTTTTTATAAAATCATCAAATACTTAACAAACAACTATTTTCTGAATCTCATAGGGGGACTGTCACAACAACTAAAATTTTGGAAACTATCACATTAGATAAAATTATTTCATTTCTTCCTCTTTCTTGAAGGCTACCGTGATGCTCAAACTGGATGGATCCAAATTGTGGAAGACCTTCATGAAAGAGAATCAGAAAAGCAGGATTTGTCCCCTTTCGGAAATACACAAGGTCCAAGCAGAGTGGCTCAATTTCTTGTGATCTATGCTCCAAGAAGAGGGATTCTGGAAGTGTGGAGCACTCAACAGGGCCCCAGAGTGGGAGCTTTTAATGTAGGGAAACATTGTAGGTGAGTAACACAACTTATTTTGCTGATTGAAAAGAAAGGAAAGAAATATTTTATTTTTTATTTTTTTATATGATTTCTTGTTATTATCATCCCAGATAGTTTCTTTTTTTAAAAAAATTTATTTTTAGGTTTCAGCATTCGTTCACAAGATTTTGAGTTACAAATTTTCTCCCCATCTCTACCCTCCCCACCACCCCAAGATGTCATGTATTCTGATTGCCCCTTTCCCCAGTCTGCCCTCCCTTCTATCACCCAACTCCAACCCCCATCCCTTTTCCCCTTACTTTCTTGTAGGGCAAGATAGATTTCTGTACCCCATTGCCTGTATATCTTATTTCCCAGTTGCATGTAAAAACATTTTCTTTTTGAACATTTGGTTTTAGAACTTTGAGTACCAAATTCTCTCCCTTCTTCCCTCCCCACCCACCCGTCTAAAGCAATTCAATATAGGTTATACATGTATCATGATGCAAAACACTTCCATAATAGTGATGTTGTGAAAGACTGACTGTATTTCCCTCTATCCTATACTGTCTCCCTTTATCCAGTTTTCTCTTTTGACCCTATCCCTTTTCAAAAGTGTTTGCCTTTAACTACCTCCTCCCCAATCTACCCTCCCTTCTATCATCCCTCCCTCTGATCTCCTTCCCCCCTACTTTCCTGTAGGGTAAAATACTCATTTGAGTGTGTATGTTATTCTCTCCTTAAGCCAAATCTGATGAGAGCAAGATT
>JAQQSZ010018911.1:0-10474 GCA_028646595.1 Phalanger gymnotis | reverse complement strand
GGGGAGGACAGACTGGGGAACAGGGCAACCAGAGTGTACGCCATCTTGGAGTGGGGGGGTAGGGAATGGGGAGAAAATTGGTAATTCAAACGCCTGTGAAAATCAATGCTGAAAACCAAACATGTCAAAAATAAATTTAAAAAAAAATAAAAAAAGAGATACTGGAGTGGTTTACCATTTTATTCTCCAGCTCACTTTACAGATGAGGAAACTGTGGCAAACAGGGTTGAATGACTTGTCCAGAGTCACACAGCTAGTAAATGTCTGAGGCCATATTTGAACTCAAGTGTTCCTGACTCCAGGCCCAGAACTCTATCCGCTAAGCCACTTAGCTGCCTCCAAGACAGACAAATACAAAGTTAAATCATTGAAACACTGAACACATTGGATATTAAGGACACTTTTGACCAGCAGTCCATCTCCCCCCTCCCAAAACAATCTCCCAATTGTTTTCCAAAGTCTGTCTATTTTGAAAACTTTTCATTCCATGCAACTCAGAGATGATAAGTATTCACAAGTATTATAAGATATTTGGTAATATCCATTTAAAATGTCCTTTGGTTTGTATTGATCAATGTTACACCCAGATGATTATGGGCTACAGTTCAGTCTTGGATAATTGTCCAGCTCCAATAGTTATTGGTTCAGTTCATAAAGATATCTTAAGTCAGTATTTGTAGTATGAAATTTAGTCATCCGTCAGTCCATGTATAAGTCTAGATATCAAATCATATCTTACTAGTTATTCAGTAGGTGCAAATTTTTTATAATCTGCAGTGATTGATGGGTTGTGCCCTTTATGCCATTATCCTTACATAATCAACTTTGACCTTTGAGGCCATCTCCAGTCATCTTGCTCTATATCTGACCATTGGACCCAGATGACTGCAGAGGAGAGAGTAAGACTGGTGATTTTGCATGGAGCTCTCTCAGTTAAGTCCAATTCAATAGCAAGTCTTAACATTACTTTCCTAGTGTCATGGTCCTCTTCAAGAATGAAGGACAAACAACAACCACAGTTTTGGTCTTTATGTCTATGTCCTTCAGGATAGCCCTGCTATAATTTCTGGCAGCATGAACCTGGTCCTGAATTGCCAACCCTTCCATTGCCACAAGCATATCTGCACAACTCAGCAATCTGTTTGACACTTCTTGGTTGACAGATTGACTAAGTTCTTGTGGATGGCCCCCATAGAGGGTCTTTTCTTTATATCAGGGAGTAAACCACTCTAAATTACATGTGACCGATTCAGTGGCATGTACATGCCACCATTGCACAAAGAAGTGATGTCTGCTCATTCCACAAGTATTTCTGTGGGGTTTTTAACCTGTTTATTGTGTCCTCCAAGAATGCCTATTGACTGTATTTCTTCTCTTGGTTGAGGAAGTATTCATCATTCTAGAGCTACGTGGGGGTGATTGGTCCTGTGTTTCATTAATATTCCATAGGTTGTTCCTATTTGAATTTTAGACCTTTTTCATGTTGAGAGACAGTGTAAAGAAAGTCAACTGTAGTCAAGAAAATATAGATTCATATACTGCCCTGGTAATATATTTGCTGTGTGACCCTGGAGAAGTGACATAACCTCTCAATACCCCCAGAGAACCTCAGACAACTAATTTTTGTTAGCAGACTGCTTTAGGAGAGAACATTCTCTCATTAGGAGGTCGCACCACTGGTAAAATTGTGAGTCTGGATAAAAAAATAAAACCTTGATGACAACAACACACATTGATATAGTGCTTGAATTCTAGCAAACTGCTTTACGCACATTCTGTCATCTGAATATCAAGACAGCCAGGTGAGGAATGTGCCATTATCAACGCCATTTTATTGTTGAAGAAATGGAGACTCAGAGAGTTTGTGATTTATTCACAGTCATGCAACTAGTATCTGAGATGGGACTTGAACCCAGATCTTCCTGACACCAAGTCCAGCATTTTATTGGTGCCAGCATGGTCTGGGTTCATTCTCTGGGAAGAAGTAGCAGAAGAGTGAGATTTGTAGTGCCCAAGGCCACAAGGAGGGGATATTAATGACTTAACACAATTAGGAGACTCCTATGCCTCTGTCCTTGGCTTACAAATGCCGAGAGTCCCATTCCTGCCCCCTCTCCTAGATCCTAGTATATTCATCCTCCATGAGACAACACTTTTGCCACATGGTCACATTCAGAATGTGAGCCGGGTGTATAGAAGGCTTTGCTCAAGCTAGTGATGCCCAAGAGAGAATGGGAGTTTCTGGAGCTTCAAGATCCAGAGAAGGCTAATAACACAGGATGATTATCAATACCCATACAATGTCCCAAAGCCTTAGGCAATCATTCTGCCACAAGGAAATGACATAATCCTTGGTCTTGCTGTATAGACATAGAAAATTAGATGACAAGCCACGGAGTTTCTGGTTTGCTTTTCTGAAGCTCAGGAAGATAAGAAAAGTGAAGAGAAAGAGACATTGAACTTGATACTGAAAGGGAGCGGAAATTCCCAGTTATGGCTATTGTGAAAAGGTTGATGAGGGAGTTTATGTTAACTGTTCCAATGCTTCATGATATTGCCATGCATTTCCCCTAATCTAATTAAAGAGTTTTTTATGACTGTGAACAGAGGCTTAATTGAATTATATTAGCTAGATCCAAACAGACTCTGTGTTCACAGGCTGGAGTCTGAGCCATGAGTGATGAGTAATCCTAGAATTTGAGAGTAACAGAAAGAAAATGGTAGCCTATCTTACCCAGACAGGGAAACTGTCACATGCTTATGACATTGGTTGGGACAAATCCTATTAGACCTAGCATGGTACCTTGTCCATAGTAGACCCTCAGTGAATACATATGTATGGAATATGCATTATATTTGGAAGGGTTGGCTGGGCAGGTAGAGAGAAATGATGGGAAATTAGGACTGTGTAGATGTAGGGTACAGAAACGAAAGGAGTTGTGGAATGGGAGTCAGAAGACATAGGGTCAAGTTTGAAAAAGCATTTCTTCTTGGACCTTGATCTTCCCATCTGTAAAAAGAGGGATTTGGACTAGGTAATGACCAAGGTTTTATGTAGCTCAAACTTTCTTTTTAAGATTTATGGATTTATTTTTTAACAGTCTATACATATCAGATATGTAGACTTCACAGTTTTAGCTATATATGTTCTATGATTCCAAGAGCCCTTCCAAAATAGAGTTTCCATGTTCTAAGGTTCTCTCTCCTTGAAGGGTAAGATTGCTTGATTTTTTATTCAATATTTCCAAAGAGCAGTGGTGGAATGGATAGTGTGATGGGCCTGGAATCAGGAAGATTCATCTTTGTGAGCTCAAATCTGGCCTCAGATATTTACTAGTTGTGTGACCCTAGACAAGTCATTTTACCTTGTTTGCCTCAGTTCCCTCATCTATAAAATGAGCTGGAGAAGGAAATGGCAAACCACTCCAGTATCTTTGCCAAGAAAATCCCAAATGGGATCACAAAGGGTTAGACGCAACTGAAACAGCTCAATAACAATGATAATTAATTATTAAATGTTTCCCAATCGACTCACTGATAGTCTGTGAATGAGGTCCACGTATGTAGTGACTTTCCAAACCCGGGTATCATGAAGGGGACCTAGAGAAACTTCCGCCATCCTTCAGCTCTTGCGGGAATCATTGATATTCCACTGCGGGTCTTTTTCTTCAACAGCTGACCAGTCACCATGAACGCCTTCCAATTTTAATTCCAGGCACCTTCTATCAGTTGGTTATTAAAGACCATCCTCTCTTTGCTCCCCAGCATCAGCAAAATAGAGAATGCAAATAATTTCCCTGACCTGGCAACCGCAGCAGCCAAATAGATCACTGTCTCCTTCTATTCGTGCCTGGTATTTATGCTTTGAATTTTAAATTTGATTTTCCCATCACTTTTCAATAACTGCTTTTCCCCACAATGTCTTAAGTCTTGACCTTATAATGCTCGAGTTAAAAGGCACTGTCTTGTTTCCAGCCGCAGACAATTTACTTTTGAATGGTCCAATTACACAGCAAGAGCTCTGCCTGACTGCAATGGAAAAGTCACCATTTGGCCAAGAGATAATAGTATTAAAGGCAACCTATTTGCCTGCTGACCTGTGCCTGTCCTCTAACTGTCTGTTAGGCCCAAAACGGGAAGGAGATGTCTAAAGAGATGTTTGACATATACACGTATTCACAGGGATACATGAAAATGCATCCTTGCTAGATGGACTCATTTTTTAAAAATGATTCTATTGTGAACCTTTATATTTTAGCATGGTCAATCCCCCATAAGCCACCAGTCTTCAAACCCTCCTTATAGGAAAAACAACCTTCTCAATGAGACAAACCAACCAAGAAAGCAATCACATCTGTCAGTATTTGCAACATTCCACATCCCTGATCCCCACCTCGTTACCAAGAGAAGGTAGGTGTGCTTCTTATCAGGACTGTGGGACCAAGATTGCTCATTACAATTCCTCATAGTTCAACTGCCTTTTAAGATTGTCACAATTTACATCATTGTATCCATTGTGTATATTGTTCTCTTGATCTCTTGTTCACTCTGCATAAAAGCTTTCCCATGTTTCTCTGAATTCTTCATAATTGTTGTGTCTTATGGTGTAATAATAGTCCATTACATTCATATGCTACGATTTGCTCAGCCATTTCCCAGTCGATGGGTATTCATCTGGTTTTTGATTTTTTTTGCCGCTCCAAAGAGTGTTACTTGAATATTTTGTTTTATCTAGGAACTCTATTTCTGTCGTTAATCTCCTTGGGGTATATGACTAATACTGGGATCTCTGAGCCAAATGGGTAGGAACAGTTTATTTTCATGAAAAAGGAGGCTACCTCTTTCAGAGGTTCTTCTACTCCCTGACCAAATGAGACACCCAAGCCTAGAGAATTTTTTTTGCGGGGGGAGGTGGAGAGACTTTTCTGATTGGTGATTGACTGTCCTGGAGTAGGACTCCTTAAACTTTTTCCTCTCTGTTTCAGCAATTTGTTGGCATCGTGTGGCCTGAGGGCATGTGCAGTGCAAAGTGTGCATGCTTTGTGTTCAGAACCAAGACTGCAGTGAAGTTGCACAATGCAACATGGGCAACCACTTTCAGAAACGCCTCAGATTCATTACACATTTCATATTTTTTTTCATTTTTTTATTTCATTTTTTAATTAATTTTTGGTCATTGCACATTCAGAAACCTCTTTTGTCAAATATTTCAAGACCCTATATGAGGTGGTGATCCACAATTTAAGAAGCACTGAAGCACAATTTCAGGAAAGTTAAGTCAACAAGCATTTATTAAGTGCCTATTATGTGCTAAACATTGTACTAAGTACTGGAGATACAAAGAAAAGCAAAAAATATAGATGGATAGATAGATAGACATATAGAGATAGAGATAGATGGAGTTAGAGATAGAGATGGATGGATGGATAGATAGATCGATCGATAGATAGATAGATAGATCGATAGATAGATAGAAATAACAGTATCTGCTTTCAAGGAGCTCACAATCTAATGGGAGAGATAACATGTAGACAGCTATGTACAAACATGATTTAGTCAGGATATATGGGGATAGTCTCAAAGGGAAGGCACTAAAGTTTAGGAGACTTCTTGTAGAAAGTGGGGCTTTAGTTAGTCAGTCAACAAGCACTTATGAAGAGCCTGCTACATGGCAGGCATTGTGCTAGGGGGAGGCATGGGCAAAAACAAATAGTTCCAGCCCTCAAGGAACAAGGAGTTGTTTCCAAAGGAGAGTACTAAGGTTTAAAGAAGACTAAGGGAGGATATTAGGTGAGACTTGTAGGAGTCCATGGAAACTAGGAAGCAGCTATGAGGAAGGAGACAATTCCAGGGATGGGGATAGCAAGTGAAAATTAGTGGAGTCAGGAGACAAGTGTCTTGAGTGAGAAATGGCAAGGAGGCCAGTGTCACTAGATTGGAGAGTACTTGGAGGTGAGTAAGATATTAAATTTTTATTAAAAAAACCTGGAAAACGAAGTAAAAGCCAGGTGATAAGAGCTTTAAAAACCAAATTGAAGATTTTATATTTGATCTTGGAGATAATAGGGAGCCGCTGGATTTCATTAAATGGCAGGGAGAGGGCATTATGTTCAGATCTGTGCTTTAGGAACATCAATTCAATAGCTGAATGAAGGATGAACTACAATGAAGAGATACTTAAAGAAGAGAGACCAACTAGCAGGCTCTTTCCATAGTCCAGGGGGAAGGTGATGAAGGCCTACATTAAGAGCGATGACAGTGTCAAAGAGGAAAAGGGGTCAGTCATATGGGAAAGATATTACATAGGTAGAAACAATAGAATTTAACAACTGTATATGTCAGGATAGGGTAGTGGTTAAAAAAAATAAGGAGTTGACAGAGGAGATCAATGCAGTTTAGAGAGAGAGAAGAGGAGTTCTTGATGTCAGTTACATGGAAAGCAGTCTGATAGAAATTAGGTTTAAATCATTATATATTTTATTCTGGTAATCTTTCTTAAAATAATATTTTATTTTTTCCCAATTAGACATCAAGGCAATTTTCGGTATTCATTTTTATAAGTTTTTGAGTTCCAAATTTTCTCCTTCTCTCCTTTCCTCCCCTCCCCTCTTCCTAAAGTGGTAGGAAATTTGATATAGTCACCAGTGTTTTATTTCTGTCTACCACTCTCCCCTATCTGCTCTCTCTTCTGTCAGTCCCCCAACCCTTTACTTAATCTCCTCCCCTCCTATTCCCCTGTCAGGTAAGACAGATTTCTACATTCAACTGAGCCAAAACTGATGAGAGTAAGATTCAAGCAATGCCCATCACCCACCCTCCCATCTTCTCATTGATTACATTAGGTCTTTTGCAACTCTTCATGTGAAATAATTTGTCCCAATCTACCTCTCTTTTCCTTCTTTAGCATATGTACTCCTCTTTCTAATCCCTTAATTATTTTTAATGTCATTCCTTCAAATTCACCTTATTCCCGTGCCATCTGTCTATGTATATTCCTTTTAGCTGAACTATTAGTGGGACAGTTTTTAAGAATTACAAATATCATCTTCCCACATAGGGATGTAAACAGTTTAACTCTATTGCATCCCTTATGTTTTCTTTTCCTTTTTTTTTTTTTTACCTTTTTTGCTTCTCTTGGGTCTTGATATTAGAGATCAAATTTTTTGTTCAATTCTGGTCTTCTTATGACTGTTTGAAATCCTTATATTTCATTGAATGAACATTTTTCCCATTGAAGTATTATGCTTAATTCACCCAGTAGCTGATTAATGGTTGTAGCCCTAGCTCATTTGCCTTCTAGAATATCATGTTTCCTTTAATGTTACAGTTGCCAAGTCCCGTGTGATCCTGATTGTGGCTCTCCAATATTTGAATTGTTTCTTTCTGACCACTCGTAGTATTTATTTTCCTTTACCTGATAGTTCTGAAATTTGACTATGATGTTCCTTGAAGTTTTTATTTTGGAATTTCTTTTTGGAGGTGATTGGTGGACTCTTTCAATGCCTATTTTGGCTCCTGGTTCCAGTATGTCAGGGCAGTTTTCCTTGATATTTTATTGAAAAAATGTTATCCAGGTCTTCCTTTTGAGTATGGCTTTCAGGTATTCCAGTGATTCACATATTGTCTCTCCTGGATCTGTTTTCCAGGTCAGTTATTTTTCCAATGAGGTATTTTACATTTTATTATATTTTTTCCATCCTTTTGATTTTGTTTGATTGATTCTTGATGTCTCATTGAGTCATTAGCTTTCACTTGCCCCATTCTAACTTTTAAGGAGTTGTTTTCCTCAGGTAGCTTTTGTACTTCCTTTTCCATTTAGCCAATTGTACTTTTTCGTTTATTTGCTTTTTTGGAAGAGAGAAGGCAGGGAAATTGGGGTTAAGTGACTTGCCCAAGGTCACACAGCTAGTACATGTGTCAAGTGTCTAAGGTTGGATTTCAACTCAGATATTCTTGACTCCAAGGCCAGTGCTCTCCTCATTGTGCCACCTAGCTGCCCCCAATTGTACTTTTTAAGGAGTTATTTTCCTCAGTTAGCTTTCATACATCCTCTTCCATTTGGCAAATTCTACTTTTTAAGCAGTTGTTTCCTTTTTCTAAACTGCTCACTCTTTTTTACATAATTCTCTGGCATCACTCTCATTTCTTTTCCCATTTTTCTTCTACTCCTCATTTGAATTTTAAGCTCCTTTTTGAGCTCTTCCATGAGTTTTTTCTGGGTTTGAGACCACTTCCTGTTTTTCTTTGGGGTTTTGCCCACATATGTTTTGACATTGTTGTTTTCTTCTGAAAGGCATCCCAGATGCAGCCTTGCCTAGGAGGCCATAAGTTCACAGCTTTCCATCCGGTACAGGGAATAGCATCCTCCCTATCCTCATTGGTCTTCTGGAGCTCAGTGTTGTCCTTATACTTTGAGGCAGCAAGAAGAGGAGGCTCAAGGGCTAGAGATTATATCTTTAGTGTATGCACAGATTTCTAGGTCAGCAGCCAAAAACAAGAGTCACGGTGACTGATAGGAAACTGTCAGGGGACAGCTGCACCTGCTCAGGTCTGGGGAGGAAGGGCCCCCACCATCACACACCACACCCTGAGGGTGTTACTGCAGCAATCTAGATAGAGAGCTAGAAGAGACCTTAGAAATCATCTAGTCCGATTTCGTTTCAGACTTTTTCATTTCTTCTAAATTTGTACTCTGCTCCTGGAGTGAAAGGAACACTGTCTCAAACTTCTTGTGCCAAGGGCTATAGGCCCTGGCTCTTTATATGACGCTGCACTGATATGCCCTGGGGAACCCTTCTGTCTGGTGCTGTGTTGAGGGGGTGGGATGGGGGTGCCTGGTGCTATTGGAGGCTGCAGGGGTCTAGCAGATTACCTGGTGCTGAGCTGGGGTTCTGGTGCTGGTGTCCGACATGCTAGATGGGATGGGAGGTGCTAGGCCTATGGGGTATTCTTGTGTTAGCATCTGCCTGTTTTCCCAGGGCCACAATGAAGCACTTGGCAGGCTAGCCACTGGTGGCTGCATTTGCCTGCTCTATCTCACTGGGATTCAGAATCTCCCACTGTTTTACTGAGGTGGGGCTTTGCTGCTGGCTTATTGTGATGCTTCCTGTCCTGGACTGTGCTCGCCTTTTACCTGAGTCAGACAGACAGACTTTTCCTGCTGACTTTCCAACTTTCCTGGGCCAAAATATTGTTTCACCCCATCTTTTTGCTGGTTTTGATAGCCAAATCTAATATTCAAGATATTCATATGTGTGTGTGCATGCATATATCTATGTATCTGTGTATGTGTAGGTATGTGCACATATATACACACATATACCTACAAACATGTGTGTAGATATATGTATACATTTACATATATACAAATGTTTATATTATATTTTATAAATTATATTTATAACATGTTATGCTTAATTTTGTGTATATTATTGTGAGATATACACACCCACACGTATCGCCTCCTAGGGTTGTTCTGAGGATCAAAAGAGCTAATTTTTGTAAAGAGCTTTGCAAACCTTAAAATCACATGTAAATTCTAACTTATTGTATAGGAGGAATTAAAACAGAGACTACTTGTGTTACCAAGGGCAGTCACTTAACTTATCTGGGCCTCAGTTTCTCCATCTGTAAAATTAGAGGATTAGACTACTTGATTTCCAAGGTCTCTTCTAGCTTTCCATCTATGATGCTGCTGTAACACCTTTGGGGTGCAGTGTGTGTTGTGGGGGCCCTTCCTCCCCAGACCTGAGCAGGTGCAGCTGTCCCCTGACAGTTTCCTATCAGTCACCGTGACTCTTGTTTTTGGCTGCTGAGCTAGAAATCTGTGTATATACTAAGGATATAATCTCTAGGCCTTGAGCCTCCTCTTCTTGCTGGCCTCAAAGTATAAAGACAACATTCTGAGCTCCAGAAGACCAATGGGGATAAAGAGGATGCAGTTACCTGTACCAGGGAGAAAGCTGTGAACTTATGTGCTCCTAGGCAAGGCTGCATCTGGGATGCCTTTTTGTGTCTTCTTTTCTTTGGTGTCTTGTAAGGTATCCAAAGGCAGCTGGCATCTTTCTCCTTCCCGGGCACCTTAGCAGTGGGGTATTGGCTACCTGATCGGTTGCAGTGCCAACAATCCCAGTGGGAGAGCAACCGAGAGAAGGCATTTCCCACAGAGAGAAAAACTACTGAGAGAAAGAGCCCAGTGTGTGTTGATTGGGCTGTAATCAGTGGAGGTGAAATCTAAACTACTTAATGAGCAGCACTCTTACAAATGTCTGTCTCAAGGAAGCTTACATAACTAGCCCTTCAAGTGACTCAATCATTCTATGATTCTTCATTGCTTGGTAGTCTCCTTCTCATGTGAGAAGAAAACTGCTTGTTCTGAGATTGATTCATATTTGTATCCTAGGTACTTTTTTTATTCTCCCTGATTGGGAAGCACTCATTTGACTAGAGACAAAAATAGAATTGTGCCTCAATT